>LZPO01067245.1:0-13834 GCA_001675575.1 Neotoma lepida
AAAAGGAGAAAGAAATGTCACAATTTCTAGAGATAGCTATGAAGTTCTCGGCATTATTATCTTTATCTGAATTATTCTAACAATATCTTGATGTGAAGCTCCACCTCCATTTTGGTACAATATGTACTTTCCTAGTTTTTGTTTAGAAGATCTAAAAAGAGAAGAAAAAGAAAAAGAAAAAAAGTCTGAGCATTTGTTGTCTGTTTGAGAATTTTCAGTGGATTCCTACTGTTCTCAAGACTGGCCTCATTGCCAAGAGTCCATGATTAAAGTCCAACCGGATGTTTAGACTGTAAAATCTGCACTCTATGTTAAGTATGTCATTCCTAGAATGTCTTTGGACTCATACTTCTTCCTTCCTTCCATCTGTATAAATTCTTTATTCTCTATCTTAGTTAGGGTTTCTATTGCTGTGAAGAGACACCATGACCACAGCAACTCTTATAAAGGAAATGTTTAACTGGGGTGGCAGCTTACAGTTTCAGAGATTCGGTCTATTCTCATAGCTCAGAGCATGGTGAGGAGCATGGTGGCATGCAGGCAGACGTGGTGCTGGCTACATCTTGGTTTGTAGGCAACTAAGACAATGGGAGGTATCCTGAGCATAGGAAAACTCAAAACCAGCCCCCACAGTGACACACTTCCCCCAACAAGGCCACACCCACTTCCACAAAGCCACACCACCTAATAGTGCCACTCCCTATGAGATTATGGAGGCCATTACATTCAAACTACTACACTCTCATTCCGTTTATATGACATGCCAGAAATCTTCCCCCAGTGTCTTCTAGCCTGGGCCACATGCCCACTCCATTTTCTCATAGCTCCCATCTTGTATAAAATGGTCTCATTGAGCAGTGTCTCTACATCAGAGAGTCTGGAGCTTCAGGACAGAGACTACATCATACTATTGTTTCACTCTCAATGACTAGTCAGGTGTATCAGGTATTTAATTCTTAGAGGGTCACAGGCAACACTGTTTATTGTTTCCCATGGATTCTTTGTTTGGCACCTTGTTTTTGTATATATGAAGGTATACAATGCTGCCTTGTCTATTCCTCTGTGTGCTTAGATTCCCTCAGTGGCTGAGACAGTCATGTATTCCTCTCTCTGCAAAGGACTAAGCAAGTTTCTTGGACTATAGCAGCATCTACTGTGTGTTGGCTCTTGCTAGACAGTGAACAAATCCACCCTCTCTCAGTGTTTACATAGTATATGTCCTTGTCATTGATTAGCTGTGTTCTAAGGAAATAACCCTCTTGGGTAACAAACAAATGGCTCCTAGAAGATCTGTAAGGCACAGGGCCCTACTGGAACCAGCTTTTCAGAATTCCAGCGTCAGTTATTCCACGTACCTTAGAATCAAGATATTGCAGTGTACTGTTGCTCTTCTTTGATGCTCTGTGGTGTAGCTTTGCCTGCTCACTGCCTACAGCTGGGGCTGCTTTGGGGTGTAGGTTAAGCAGCAGAGATATGCTGCTTGCATGCAGCTCTAGATTGGAATACAGTCCCTCTAAAATACCTAGTTCAAGCAGCTTCAGGTAGTGGGCCTGAAAATCCTTGGGGCGTTTCCATAGAATGCACATTGTCAGTGCTCCTCTGTGTCAGGCCAGAAATGAGATAAGATGGGAATCCTCTTGGTGCCAAGGGACTGGCAACAGTTCTAGAACATTAGAAGAAGCTGAGACTCTTGGTTTCCCATTTCCTTTCCCAGTGTGGATGCTGAGTATGGGAAGACAAAGCAGGCTGTTTGCACTGTCTCTTCAGTCTTGCCAAGTAGTGGTGATATGGAGAAGCTCTTTGGGAGTCTCTTGGCAGAAGTTAGTCCCGTGTGGCTTCCCAAGATCTTAGTGGATAACTCTGGAAACCAGGGACTTTCCTTCTCAGACAGATCCCAGCGTTTGTCTGTCCTACTTCCACTTGCTGTTAACACTGTGGGCACCTAGAGGTGTAATAGTGCTACACCCTTCATCCCTCCTTCTCAGTTGGTCAACAACTCATCATGCAGCCTATAGCTTACCATGTCTTCTATTCTTGGTAGCATCTCATAGCTGAATGCTGATTGCTCAAAGTTACCTCGTTGGCTGTGTGAAACACTTCCTCACAGTGTTTCACAGCCTGGCTGGGAAGCCACATTCTGCAAATCCATTTAGGGAAAGAAAAGCCTTTTAACTTAATTTTTTCTCAGCATTATTTATGTCTCTGGTCAAAGAGAGCTCGCTTGCCCTTGCAGTGTCTTCTAAATGATGTCAGGTGTTACAGATGGAGCCCAGTGGCGGGATTCTCCAGTTGCAGGGTGCTTAATGCTTTGGAAATGATGTAAGGCTGAGAGCCGAGTGAGGTGCAGTGGTGGGGAAAGCTTATTTCCAGACTTCAACATCCCCAACCCATCTGAATTAGGGAGACCTGTGAGTTATGGCAGCAGGGCAGGCTTTAGAATGGATGGTTCCTTCAATTGCTAACGACAGACCTAGGAAGCCCCATTTACCAAAGTGCCCTCCAGTGGCTTCTTTCTTAGCAGGCACTAAATATATGTAAAGAGGAGCTCTTGGGTAATTTTCTCTCTTTTCCGACTTGGGTTAGCAAAGAAACTCGGTGGGAGGTGTGTGGTTCCTAATGGCCAAGGGCTGGATTAAATGCCACTCCCCTGTTATACTGCCTGAGGGAGGTCTCCCCAGGGGGATGGATGGTGGAACTCAGGGAGCAGTTGTGGCCCAAGGCTAAATATATTTACCCACGGGCCAGAACAAGTTTTTTAAGTTGATTATTTGGCAGGAGGAGAATTAGAATGTGAGGGGTGAACTGGGAACATTAGTCTTTGCCTGTCCTTTCCATCTTTGTCCCTGATTTTTTAAACATCCCTTTCATACTGTGTCCTTTATAACTTCTCCCTTTCCTCCTTTCCTTCCAGGAATTGACTTACCGAACAGAAATGTCTAAAAAGAAAATGCAAATGCTGCCCAGGAGGTGAAGGTTCAGGCCACACCCGAGCAGAGGAGGAGGAGCTCCAGAAAGACCCCACCCAGCATGGGAATTTCCTGTTCATTGTCTGACTGTAGGCTCTTTTATGCCCCCAGAGGCCTTTGTACTTGTGAAGCCTTGAAATAAAGATTTGAGACAGGGCTGTCCTCTGTCCTCCTCAGGATTGTTGGTAATAACCACTTCCTACCATGCTCCCACCCAAGATCTATTTTGTTTGTTTGTTTGTTTTGTTTTTCGAGACAGGGTTTCTCTGTGTAGCTTTATCGCCTTTCCTGGAACTCACTCGGTAGCCCAGGCTGGCCTCGAACTCACAGAGATCCGCCTGCCTCTGCCTCCTGAGTGCTGGGATTAAAGGCATGTGCCACCACCGCCCGGCACCCCACCCAAGATCTTAAAGTGAGGATTGCATGAGCTCTTTTCTTTGCAGAATTTTTCATCCATAAACATACTTTGTAGATCCTCAGGTTAGGTGGAAGGCAATTGGTCATGCTGTAATTTTCACATGATCCTATTTTTTTCCATCATGGGTTAGGCAGCTAGACAGCATTATCAGGCGAGAAGACATTGAAGATGGACTCCTTTCTGATAACTGGCTTTGGATCCCACCTCCCATTTCTTGGTAATAATAGAAGGGGAAGCATCACAATTGCCCCCAAGATTAAAATACCACATGAAAAGGTGGAGGTAACCAACAGGGTTTTGTTGTGCTCCACGAAAGGAAAGCTCTTGGTCAAGGAAGAATTCAAGCTCTACCTCTGTGCTGGGTGGAGACTTCACATCCGGAGTTTCCGAAACATAGCATGCTATTGTCTCCTCCCTTAAGAGTTAATCTGGAGTTCTTCTGAAGGAAGGAAGAAGGAATTGTACAGACCAGGGGATCAAGGTCATGACAGGGAAACTCACACAGACAGCTGACCTAAGTTCATGGGAGCTCATGGACTGTGGACCAACAGTTAGGGAGCCTTCAAAGGACCCACGTAGGCCCTCTGCATTATGTGATGCTTGTGTAGCTTGGCCTGTTTGTAAGGCTCCTAGCAGTGAGATCAGGACCTGTCCCTGGTGCTTAGCTGGCTTTTGGGAATCTGTTTCCCATGCTGGATTACCTTGCCCAGCCTTGATGCTGGGGAAGGAGCTCGGTCCTGCCTCAACTTGATGTGCCATGCTTTGTTCAAGCCCATGGGAGGCCTGCCTCTTTCTGAATGGAGACAGAGGAAGAGTGGATGGGTAGTGGGGGTAGATGGAAGTCAGGTGTGGGGGAAAGAATGGTAGGAGAGGAAGGAGGGGAAAATGTGGTCGGTATATAAAATATATGAAAAAAAAAAGAGTTAATCCAGCTATGCTTGAGTTATCTGGATGGGAGGAATCAGGAAAGCTGGTTCTCATAAAGCAGCAGTTCTCAACCTGTGGGTTGTGACCCCCTTGGGGAATGCATATCAGATATTTACATTAAGTAAAATAAACAGTAGCAAAATTACTGTTATGAAGTAGCAATGAAAATAATTTTGTGGTTGGGGGTCACCACAATATGAGGAACTGTATTAAAGGGTCACAGTGTTAGGAAGGTTGAGAATCACTGTCCTAAAGACACACTAAGGAGACAGGAGGAACAGTTAGCCCTTAGGGAGATGATGTTCACGTAATCTCCTGAAGCCCCTCCCTTGGTACAATTCTTTACAGATCTTTACTGCTAAACTTGCCTGTTTTTCTGAGTTCTGGCTTAAAAATTATAAATTTGGGGGCCAGTTGAAGTGACACACATCTTTAATATCAGTACTCAAGAGCTAGAAGCAGGCAGATCTCTGTGAGTTTAAGCTCAACACGGTCGACATATGAGTCACAGGACAGCCAAGGCTCTATAGAAAGACCCTGCCTCAAAAGACAAACAAAAACAATTCTACCTTTTTATTTTCCCTTCCTGTTTCTTTGAATACTGTCTAAAGTCCTAAGCACACTTTCCCTGATACTCCGGGTTTTTCTCACAGTTTTTTATTAAGAATCCCAGCCCCATGTTTTCTAACACCTCTATTGCTGACCCTAAATCCAAAGGCCTGACTTTTCCTCTTTTTGTTTCTCTCCTTCCAGTAGTTGCCAGTTTTACAACTTTGCCTGCCCTATTGCTTTTTTCTCTCAAACTCTAATAAAATGGTCCTTGAGCTTTTCTTCTGATTCCACTTTTAAATTCTTTTATCAATAAAACCAAGATCCGACCAAAGGAACCCTGGTTACCTGGTAACAGGAGCACGTACCATTATCTGGGCTTGCTTTGTTTAGTATTTGTTGGTAGAACATTGTCAGCTCCTCTTACTATAACACCTATGAAAATGCAAGATCCAGGGTGGGGCATTTTCTATTCAGATCCTGACTATGACAAATTAAAGCCGACCAGTGCTTTTCTCAAGGCAACTAAAAATATCAAGTGAAAATATCTGTTTGAAAAAATCAGAGACACACAGAGTATTGAGGATTGAAGGTCTAAAATACCTTTTAAGGGGGGAATCCCAGGGATAAGACCCAGCATTCCATAGCTCTGTTTTTGCTTCTCGATATTTGCTAATTCTGGGGCTAAAACAAGAGGCTGAGAATTCAGATGAATGCTGTTGCCAAGATGCACAGAGAAAAGCAGAGGTATTGGTCTTCTTCTGGAGCTAAAGGTGCAAAATTAGACATTGGAGAGTCGAGGATCCTGGTCAGAGGAAAGGTTAGAGAACGTAGCATGAAATGTGGCTATTTCTTGCTCAAGATGTTTGTCAGTCTGAGCTTGCCAAGACAGGAAACTGAGGAACTTAGCAGAAAGTCTTTGACAAACATAAAATAGACTTTGATGGCTCAATAATAAGGAAGAGACAAGATTTAGAGTTAAGAACCTCCTGGTGTGAATGGCAGCTGGTAAAAAAATCTCATCCTGATGGCCTCAGCTAGGATCACTGAAGGATAACCAGAAGTAGACAGAGACTTGTCAATGCTGTAATCCTGTCTCAGAGGTTTTCTGGTAGGCTCTCAGCTCACTGCCTCACATGGAAAGGGAAGAGCCTCTTGAAAAGAACATACTGCTATGATTTATTTTTTTCAGTCTCAGGAAGTTAATAGAAAACATATTGCCAGAAATTTCAAATAGGACCAAGACAATCGAGAAATCAGCTAATCCTTCCAATGTATACATTTCTGCTGGGTCTTGTTCATCAGATACATACAATTCAGGAAAAAATAGGAAAGAGGGACAAAACATAATTTTAGCAGAGAATTGGAATTAAAAAAAAATAAGGGAGTAGTGATTGTTAAATCTGGATATGAGACAAAACTTCAAATAACTACACACACACACACACACACACACACACACACACACANACACACACACACATAACATACACCTAATCTGAGTAAGTTATTTCCTTCATTAACAGAAAAAAGAATTGTGTTGGGATTTTGATGGGGATTGAGTTGAATCTGTGGATTGCTTTTGGTAGGATGACCATTTTTACTATGTTAATCCTGCTGATCCATGACCTTGTATTTTTTGTTTATTTTATTTTTATTATTTCTAAGTTTTCTTTTGGGGGAGGATGCCAAAAGGGTGAAGGGTGCATATGGAAGGGCTGGAAAATGAGTGGGATTGGGGTGCATGATGTGAAATTGCCAAAGAATCAATAAAATATTATGTTAAAAAAAAAGGAAAAAGAACAAAGAGTAAATTGGCCTATTGATATATCACATTTCCAACAGGATAAAAATTCATAAATCTTCCCAAATGTTTGTTTCTTGTTTCTGCTGTTCTCTACAGACATATAATGCAAATGGTCTTTTTGTAGTCCCAGTTAAAAAAAAAATACCCAGCCAATAATATTATATCAATATCATTGCCTAGTTTTGATATTTTAATGATAATGTAAGATTTCATCAGGTATATGGCTTGGCACTTGCTATGTAGCCAAGTTGGACTTAATATTCATGTGCCTTTTGCTTACGTGTGGGGTGTACCACCATGCCTATCTTGAATGCAAATTCTAGGACTGAAACATATAGTTTCTCTGTGTAGCTCTGGCTGTCCTGGAACTCATTCTTAGACCAGGCTGGCCTCAAACACACAGAGATCTGCTTGTTTCTGTCTCCCTGAGTGCTGGGATTAAAGGCACGTGCCACCACCACCAGGCTTGAAAAACTCTATAGATTTAACATTATGTTTGACATAACAGAATGTAGAGCAGTAGAAAATATCCAAATTAAAGCACAAATTAAAAAACTGAAATACATAAAAAAGGTTAAGGAATATATTGGACAGAGTAAAAAACAAAATCTAAAATATTGTAATTATAGGCCCAGAAGTAGAGTAGAACAAGAATTTTTTCCTAGGGGAAAAATGTAATTGAATATATAGTGATTCCTAGTGATTCCTCCAAAACAATGAGAGGCAAAAAACTTCAAATCAACAATTACTGTAAATCCCAAGAGGAAGAAATGTAACAAAGCTGAGGTTCATCATAACAAAACTATAAAAAGCCACAGATAGAGTGAAAAATATAAACTGAAAGAAAAATACACTAACCTGTAAGGGAGCATTGAGAGATCTCACAGCTGACTTCTCAACAGAAACAATGGGAGGCAGAGGACAATAGAATGATACTCCTACTAACTGAAATAATAAACAATAGACCAGATATATGAAAGCTAAGAAAGCTTTCATATATCAGGAAATGGTGTTTGTTTTTTTAACTAAGAAATATTTCTTTTACTTTTTTGAGAAAATATACTTACATTATTTCCCCTTCCCTTTTCTCTCTGCAAACCCTCTCATATACTCCTTGCTCTTTTTCAAAGTCATGCCCTTTTCATTAATCGCTGTTACACACACACACACACACACACACACACACACACACACACTCACACTCACTCACAAACTTGTACATGCACTAGTATAACCTGATCATGCTGTACAATTTTCAGGGATGATCATTTGATATTGGATAACCAATCAGTATACTTTTTATGGGGAAGACTATGTCTCCCTGCTCACAAAATTCCTTGACTGCCTGTAGTCCTTTGTGTAGGGTTGAGGGCTTCTTCCTCCCATCCACATTGGCACATCTATTGTTGTCTTTGTTCAGCTCATATTTATGCAGTCATGTCTTTTGAAAGAATTAGTAAAAGTCTTTCTTCATCTAGGAGAGAAATAATTTCAAATGAAAGCAAGTAAATAGAGCGACAAACGAAGAACCATCAAAATGTTACAGACTAGGGTACATATTGGGGTTGACAGCTCCTCTGGTATGTAATTGTTGAAACCACAAGAGACCATCAAGGAGCCGGTTTCCGATGCAAGCACACAAAGGTCTTTTTATTTTCAGGTTTGAACCCGGACAGCCATCCTATGCTCTGACGCAGCGGATGGAGGGAAATATGGCAGCAGCAGTGGGCTCAGAGGGGTAGGAGAGTTTTTAAAGGAAAAAAAAATAAACTGGGAATTACATGCGGTGGCACTTTTGGGATGGCGTAAAAGGGATATGGGGCAAGGTGATTTTTGGAAACCATTGGTCTCCACATTTGAAATTTTTCGAATTTCGAATTCGAAACCACATTTGAAATTTTTAGGTTAGACTCTTAGCATGAAACCACAACCTGCTGACAGGATATCTGGATATCTGCAAGGGCCATAAAACTCCAACAGGATATCTGCAGGAGCATCTGGATCTTGTTAAACATTACTGCCCTGTTTCTTAATTGGCTGCTTCTAGGGTATTTGTTCGAGTTGTCACGGCACATTCCTGAGGTTCTTCTTGGAACTGAGTACAGCCCCTGGCCACTAGGTGGTCTAAGATGGTGGCTCTTCCCTAAGATGGAGTCTGCAAAGTCAAGTCTAGGCCTTCATATTGCCTTCACATGTTCAAGTTCCCGGTTTCAACCTCCAGCAACTCAAGAAAAGAAAAGAAAGGAAAAGAAAAAAAAGGGAGAAAAGACACTAAGAAAATGTTAGTAAATAAGCACATAATAATGTGTATTACCTGTTGGGGGGTGAGGGAAATAGTTCTTTTTAAATTTTGTGGGATGTAAAAATGATGCAGAATCCAAGTGTATGTTAATTAAAAATGCAAAGTTTTGAAAAAGAGATAAGCAATTTAAAATATTCTAGGGCTTTAGAATTGAAAGTCAATGGCAAAGCTAATAATCTATATTAGAATATTATTAGATAAAAATGTCTGAAATTACTTCCAAAAAAGTCTGACTTAGATGGTAACAGAGGAGAAAAGTAAAATAATAAAATCTGATTAATCATAAGGAAAAGGGCAAGAAATGAGAGAAAAATAACATGAAATAGGTCAATCAAATATAAATGAACAATAATCTAGTAGAAGATAGAAATTCATACCTTTTAGTAATTACATTCAGGAGAAATGGACTAAATATTTCAAGTAGAATACTAAAATATCAGATTGGACATATTCTACTCACAGAAACATGGCTTGAATACACATTCCTGAGGGTTGGAAAATAAAAGCCTGTAGAAAGCTGCAGACAGAAACATAGAAAACTGAAATAATATTGAATCATTATAATTAAGTAAATAATTATTAGATGAATGAAAATCATTTTTGTTAAAAATCCTAATAATCATGCTAGTGTCTGATATTTTATGTAGTCTTATAAAAGGCACACATGATTTTGAAGTTGGTTTTACTGAATGTGTTAGCAATCAGAGATGAAGAACTCTAAGATGGAGATTTTTAACTTGAGTGGTGAATCTACTTTTTTTCAAGACAGGGTCTTTTTGTGTAATCCTTGCTGTCTCAGAACTTACTCTGTAGACCAGTCTGGCCTTGAACTCAGAGATCCACCTGCCTCTGCCTCCTGAGTGGTGGGAGTTTGAAGGTGTGCACCATGCCTGGCCTGAAAGTAATTTCTTAAAAGACAGAAAATTATGCTTTTCAAATGAAATTCATCTAGTAACTTACCCAAGAGTTGCCTCCTCTTTTTGGTCTTTATTTCTGAGACATTCACTTCTTTTTGCTAAAAATCGCCACAGAAATGGTGGGGACCGTCTTTGGAAGAGGCCAAGAATTATCTGAAAGCTTTATTTAGGGATTAGGAATGAAGGTTGTGAGGGTTGAGTGTCCAGTAAGCTGAAATACCTTCCACCTTCATATTTCTCCCATAATCCCCTACTTCTGACTTTCCTTTTCATTTTTTTCAGTGTTACCACAGCTCAGTTAGGATCTGTTTTGCTAAGAATCACCTGTATCCTTTTAAAGTGAATGCTGTGTAGCCCAATTGAGATTGATTGTTGAGCTATTATCCATTATGGTTGGAGATGAGTGATGGGTCATCTGTGGGCTGATCTCATTGTATATCTCTTTGTGGATTAGATGCCTGTGGTGGGCTCTTATCTTTAGGCACAGTCTTATTAAAATAGCATAATTTCATCACAAAGCAAAGAACAGGACTGCTATGTAAACTACCCCTGAATTACGTATTAGAAATATTTCTCAGTGGTTTTGGAAATTTTGCCATCACAGTTCTCTTTCATGATTTGAGGAATTCTATGGCCAAATACATCTCAAACTTTACTGGATACATCACATGACCTCTCACCAAAGTGATGACCTGTAGTTCCTCTATATCCAAGAGTAGGTTGATATTCAATGTTTCCAGTCAGTTTGTAGGTAATAAAAATGCTGCTGATCTTTGGACCATAATTTAAATAGAAAGCATTTACACCAGTGATCCCTAACCCTGGTTCCATAGGGAATGTGGCAGAAGCACCTATGCCTAATGTGCATTCAGCAGGACTTAATCATAGCTTCTCAGTATGGCATCTTCCAAAAATCCTTCCAGGTAACACGAACAGTCTACAACAGGGTATACAGATGCCCCCTTCCAAATACATATATACACAGTATTTTTGTGTGTCATTTCTAGAGGCTAAGGATTCCCATGATTGAATCCATACAAAATTAAAATCTTATGCTTCAAATGAAAGATCTTTTAAGAAAATGGTACAAGGTAAACCCCTTAATTTAGTCATCTTAAAGACCAATAATTAATAACTGAAGACTGAGATTCTAATTCCAATGTGACTGTATTTGGGGATGAAGAATTTAGAGAGGTAATTTAAGTTAAGTGAGGTTGTATGACTAGTGTCCTTGTAAACAGAATAAAAATAACAGATGTATTGTACACAGAGAATGGGCTGTGTACGAAGCAAGAAGGCAGCCACCTCCAAGCCAGCCTTGAGAGAAAGCAGTTCTGCTGATACTTTCATTACAGATTTCCAAATTCCAGAGCTTTGGGGAACAAATTCTTGTGTTTAAGCTGCTCCATCAAAGCCTTGGTTACAGAGGTTCTAGTAAACTAAGACCGTGTTTCTCATGAAAAAGTCTTCTTGTTTTCTCAGACTAATGTCTGTGTCCTGGATATTTCTTTGTCAAACAAATAGTTATTGATATTTACTATTTAGTATCTATTCATTGGGAAACTTAAGTACATAATTTAAAGACAGGAAAACTGAACCTTGCCACTAAGCAGATGTAAATAAGTAGTGACTTCCTTAACGTCCTGTGGAATTGCTCCTAGAAACAAGAGGGAGATCCAGACCTTACCTCACTCTGCTTCCACGTCCTCCTGATTGTGGTACAAGTAAAATGTAATCTTTTATATGTTTGTGTGGCCATCACTGGTTAGGTAACGATGGGAAGTTGAAGATGGGACCTAGTGGGGACTATTTCCTGTTTTACACAACTACTGTCAGGGTTTGGTTGGTGTAGCAGAGTGGTTCTTGAGTGCTGTGCTGCGGCTGTTTTGGAAATCTCACAGGAGCACAAGTTATTTGATAACTTCAAGGAACACACATGCTCTCCAGATGGACACTGTAAAAACTGCTACTTCAAGATAATGCACAATTTTAATCTCTTGCTACACGCCTCTTGATGATTTCACCACTTTGCATGGCCTGGTTTTTTGGTGGCTTTTGTGATATGAAGCATGTATAACAGAAAATTCACAAGGGTATTTGGTTTGTTTCCAAGCCTCTCAAAGCTGCATAGTGCCTGGATGTATGTGCGCCATCAGTGATTACACTCACTTAAGAATAACATAAAAACAAAATTCAACTTGTTTATTAAAACACAGCTATTAAGTTATTAGAAAACATTTTAAATGTTCCACTACCTACTTAATGAATGAGCTATTTAATTTTCTCAGTGTGGCTGTTTTGGCTTAGGGATATTATGAAGAAGATACCGACACATGAAGGACCTATGAACTAAGAAGGTCTGGGCTGGTGGTTTACATGTGCCCCTTGGAATGCTCTCTCTGGAGGACAGAAACATCACATGACAGGTCCAACCATCCTGAGTCTCTCAGAGGAAAGCAAACGAGGCAACGTAGAAAAGGTGCTGGAAGACAGACCAATGCCTGCCCGACCTCTAGCTATTTCAGCCATCTGTGCCACAAGGAAGTGGAGGAGTTTCCAGCTTCTGCCGACTCCAATGCCATCTGAAAGCGAAGTGAGAAGCCATCATGCGACACTGTCCGGATGAACCTGTCCAGCTCCCAGAACTCAGGAGAAATATGCATAGCTGTTGTAAGCCTTTGAGGTGTCTTGTTTAATTTGTTTTGTTCTGAGACAAGGTCTTACTACATAATCCAGGCTAGCCTTGAACTCATGGTCTTCCCACCCCTACTCAGTGTCCCTAGCCTGGGATTATAGCTATGTGCCACCCAACTCAGCTACATTAAGCTACTAAATTTTAAAAGAGTTTCGGAGAAGAAATTGATAACTAGAACAGAATTTTGGTGCTTCCAAGTAAGGTGCAGCTGTAACATGAAAAGCGTGTGGTATTTGTTTTCAGACAGAGTAATAAGTGAGAGAATATCCACAGGGAGTCTTTTAGCAAAATCTAGAGAGACTTCAAAGAGATTTTAGTGAGGGCTTGAAAGATGGAGAAGAAAATGCTGCTGGAGGTGAGAGAAAAAGAGGACTGGGGCTGTGTGGGGTGAATGTTGATGGCACTGTCACCTGTGCTAACAAGGAAACTTTGTAACTTGCTTAACAAACGGAGAGTGGTTGAAATAACTTTCTGAGCTTAGATTATAAGAAGACACACAGCTCTGGGAGATGCTCTCAGTAGAACTAGAATGCATGGGAGACTGTAGTTATTGCAAAGGAAGCTTGGTTGCCCTGAGGCTGGCAGGCCACAAACAAGGGGAAGCTAACTAGGTATAGAGACTGCTTGAAGAGAGAGATGTCCCCCCTACTGCAGCCGTCCCAGCCCTGACGACAGACATACAGATCAAAACCTCTTCAAATACCCCCAGCCTATGACAGCACCGTATAATAGCAATATTAGAAAGAATCTCAAGGGAAGGACCTACCAAGCAGAGCCTGTCTACCCCTAGAAGTAGGATGAAATAATATATTGTTGTTTTGTGGTACCAAATGCTAGAGTGCTTTGCTACACAGCAACAGTTGGTAGCACTTCACTTTCCCTACCAAATCTATGGCTTTCCCCAAATCTATGGCTATTGGGCCCATGTAGAAACTGTTTTATGTACCGTAGAGCTAAATCCAATGGATATTCAATTGCTTGTTCAGGCAGAGAGGACACCGAGAAAAGACAAGGTTCTCATCTCCAGCCTTCTCCCTAAGTAGCTGTTTTTATGCTCATCAGTTAAGTGCTTGGCAAATCAAGTTCCTCATTTGTAAAGTGGGACAGGTAGTTTGCATTTCCCACCCCCATAACGTTATACTTAAGAATGAAGGGCAGTGGTGGCACACGCCTTTAATCCCAGCACTCAGGAGGCAGAGGCAGGCGGATCTCTGTGAGTTCAAGGCCAGCCTGGGCTACCAAGTGAGTTCCAG
>LZPO01067245.1:19694-31899 GCA_001675575.1 Neotoma lepida
TGTGTGTGCATGTGTGCTTGTGTGTGCTTCTGTATGTGTGTGTGTGTATGTAGAAGTTAGAGGACAACCTCAGGCATCAGTCTTCACCTTTCACCTTGTTTGAGACAGGGTCCCCTCACTGTTCATGTATCAGGTAATCCAGGCTGTGAGTTTCCAAGGCTCTTCCTGTCCCTCATATCACATTACCTCCAGGGTTACAGACCTGGGCAAACTTACCTAGTTTCATGAGGATTCTGGATCCAGACCATGGTCTTCATGCTTGATTAGCAAGGATTCTAACTACTGGTCATCCCCCAGACCCATAGTCCTCTTTTTAGTACTATCTTTAGCAAACTTACCATTATTTTATGTAAATTGTGAAAACGATCATGAAACACTGAAGAGTGAGACAAACATGATTTAAAGTGGATTTATTTACATTAGGAGCTTTTCTAAGAGGAGGCTTCCTTCTCTGTGTGTTCACAGCATATTTTAATGTGTGTGTGCAGCACGACTCTAAACAATAGGGCTCAGTTTTGCTGACCAGTGAAATTTGAAATATCATGACGCAATTAAACATGCTCAGGAGTTGATGCTGGAGGAGAGGCCTCCAACATTTGTGCCTTGCATAGGGACACTTCTTGGAAGAGACGATGAAGAGTTGATGCTGCAGGAGAGGTCTCCACACATTTGTGCTTTGCACAAGGACACTTTTCCAATGGGTTTTTTAAATGGCCCTCATAATGAGTTCATGTCTTGGCAAATTACCAATAAACCTTGTGAACTTGGTAAAACCAGACTTCTGGAAGGCCCTTTCTTATGAGTAGCTTGTATTTCAGACATGTGAGAAATGACAAAAGATATATGCCAAACATGATGTGCTCTGGATTCTTAATTATGCATGAGCTGTGAGTGTGACGTGGAAGAAGACAAAAGTCTGTCTTATGGCTCCCAGGACTTGTCTCCTTGATGACGCTGTGGTCATCTCAGGCTCTCCCTATCTGAAACTGAATAGCTTCTTCCTCCGTGCCCTTCTGTATTTCCTGTCTCACTGACTGGCACCGTATCTACCAGATCACGCAAGTCAGGTCTCATTTATCCCCACATTAATCATCAGTACCCATCACTTTTCCCCCTTTAATATTTATTCTGTATGATTGTCACTGCCTTGGCAGTTTCTCAACTCATGATGATGATAAAGAGGACGATAATGGTGACATTGATTTATTTATACTACAAATGTTTATTGAACATCCATTAGGTGCCAACCAATGATTATAGTCAAAAGATCAACATACAAAAGCTGGGAAGCAGGGTGTGGTCTAATTCCATCACTTAGGAGACTGAGACAGGAAGATAATGGGTTTGAAGCCAGCCTGGGCTATATGTCAAAAGCCAACCTGGAAAATGTATGGTTAACACCGTTTGTCATTAGGAAAATTGAAATGAAAACCATAATGAGGTAAAACTATATTCGATTACTTTGCCTAGAACAAGCTCCAGCAACAAACCCATAACTCCAAGCGCTGGCAAGGATCTGGAGCAAGTGGTATTCTCATACAGTTTTGGTGAGAATGTAAAACAGTAGAATCACCGTAGAAATGAGTTTGGCAGTTTCTATAAGATTAAATACACATTTACCATGCAACTCAGCAATCCTACTCATAGGTATTTGCCCAAGTTAAAAGAAAGTTATGTTCTCATAAAACCTGTATGTGAATATTTATAGCAGCTTTATTCATCATCTACCCAAAACTGGAAACAACCCAAATGTCCTTCAGCCAGGCAATGAATAAATAAAGCGTGTTGCATGGAGACTATGGATGTAACAATAAAAAGGAACTGCAACAGTATGGATGAATCTCAAATGCCTTCTCCTAAGTGAAAGAAGGCAGAGAAAAAAAAGAAAAAAGAAAAACCTGTGCTATACACTTCCATTTACAGGATGTTCTGAAAAAGGCAAGACTATGGGGACAGGAAGCAGATAAGCAGGCTCCTAGGCCTGAGGTGGGGACGAGTTGGTACAAAGGAGGTTGAGAAGTAAGTCTTCTTGGAGCTGCATGGAGAGAGCCTGGTTTCTGCTTTCCTGCCATCTGGACTCCTGCCTCCTCCCGAATAAACACCTGGCCAGAGGACCCTGCTGTTGAGGACTCTTTCAGAGCTTGCTACTGCTTGCAGCATCCAGGACCCTACTAGATACCTTGTGGGGGACAAGGACCACCCTAAGTGTGTTCCAGAGTCTCCAGCTTCCTTTTCCTCTCGTCCTCTACATACACCATTTTCTTGACTCTTACATGACATTTGCTCCACTTAACACTTCTGAGATAACACACGTCTTTCACTAGTTGTCATCTCTCATTCCTGAATTAAGAAACTCCTCTCCTTTCAAATGCCAGCAGCTAGCCAGAGGCCAGAGACTTCTCTACTCCAGGAGATCACCTGATCTCTGCTGCCCCTACTTCCTTTTTTGAGGATACCCACCACACTGATTGGTTGATGGTGATCATGGATCCCTGCCCAGCAGGTGAGTTACCAAGAACAGTTTCTGTCTCAGTTTCTACACCTGGCACAGTTATACATGCATGGTGTTCACTCAGTGTGTTCTGAAAAAAAAAAAAAAGATCCCTAATTATGAAGTACAGGGAGCTGAGGATGTGCTTAGAGGTACAGCACTTGTCCAGCCTGTTTAAGACCTTGGCTTCATTCGCTAGAACCTGGGTTGTGGAAAAGACTTTATACAAACTGGAATTATTACCTTAGAGTTAAACTTCTCTTACCTCAGCATAGGAACACAGAAGTGATGTATCTCTTCTAAGATATTTTGATTTGTCTTATATGTTGGTGGCCAGTGACATAGCAATAAGAATTAAGGTGTGGGGTCAGCAGGTGACTGCAGGATAATGAGCTCACACACTTCTCTACGGTGTAATTTAGTTCTAGTCCCAGTTGCGGTCATTTTGGGCAGGAAAGATGAGTGCCAGTTTAAAAGATAAACAAGGAAAGCACTTGCTGTTTGGAAATTGGGGCTGGAAAAGCATGCTTCACTTGTTGCAGAATATGTGGCATGAACCTAAATGAGTAACAGGTGGATGGTTTGCCTAGGAAGTAATTAAGGGAGTTGGGCAGTCATCTGTATCCCGACTGGGCCGGCTGGCAGCCAGAAGAACTGTTCTGTGGTTAACAAGGAGGAGGTCTGCAGCCCTGGGACCCACGATTTCAACAGCAGTAATAACTATTAGGTGGACTTTGGCTCTGTGAATGTTTGGAAGGTCTGGAGGGACTTGCCAGTGATTCTAAGCTGTGCTTTGTAATTCCCTTAACTGCCCTTGGCTGACCTAGTTATTAAGAATTCTTAATTCCCCAGCCTGGTTAGTGAAACAACTGCTCTCGCTCCACATGTAAACATACGTATGTGCTTTCATCCTTGTCTCTCATGGTCCTAAGTTTTATTTAACAAGATCGGATCTTTAAACTTGGAGGGCGTTTTGATATTCTCAGAGTCAACATCCATTACTAATATTACAAGATACAACCACCAAGGGCACACATCTCTGGGAGGCGGCAGGAGCTGTGGAGCGGGAGGGCAGAGGGCACCATTCCAACTTCCCTGCAAGTGAGAGGCTGCCCAGCCCTGCTGCCCAGGTGTGGGTATCCAGCAGAAGCAGCCTCCACCTGAATACCATGGAACTCCTGAGACGAGCTCTCCTGACAGCCATGTTTAAAATGTCAGCCCCAGATGGTCTGGTGGTTACATTTTCTCAAAACAGTTGGGAGCCTCTGCCAACTTTGCTAAGGGATGGGAAAGATAATTTTTTAAGATGCTGATTAACAGAGCAAAATGTACTTCAGCTGGTAACAGATTTTTTTCCCTCCTCCATCCATCCCCCTGCTGCAAAACAACCTATGGTGATTCAAACTTTGGAAAGAAGCTAATGGCTTTGCTGAGAGATGCTACCTCAGAGGAAAGTGACAAACTGGTGGCTAAATGAGGCAAATAGATTAAAGACTTTTATGAAATTAGAGGTTTCTTCCCTTGGTTTTTCCCAGGAGGTGCTTGGTGATCAGCACCTTGCTTGCCAGTCCATGAGGGTCAATGCCCATATGCCTGCTATAAGGCTCTTTCTACATTGAGGGTCTGATGAGATGGGAGATGGGGAACTGGTGATACCTTTGGTCTTGCCCCTCCAAGCATCCAACCTCCTCTTAGCTCTCTGACAAGCTTAAGGAAGTTGGAACAGCTTTCTTGTTCACCCTGATGGAATGCAGCTAGTAGGTCTGTGTTTCCACCCAGAGGGTAAGAACTTGAACACTAAAGGGACACAGGTTATTTTCTTTGCTCATGTCTGGACACATTTCTCGTGATTCTTGGTGTCTGGATTCTAGATGTGGTCCTGAGATTTGAAGATTTATCATCTACTACTTCATACGTCCTTAGGCCTCTGAAGGTCTTTAAGTGTAGACCAGGAAAAAGAGACAGTAAGAACCTTCAGCTCTGAATCAGCTGTATAATTTCAATTTTAATGAGGCATATAGATAAGAAGCAAGAGAGAATGATGAAGGACCAAGGAGGCAACTCTGGACAGACCCTTTAAACTCCTACTGGATTTTTTCAGCATAGAAAAGCAACATGGCAGAATCAATGGTGGTTCTTCTTCCCCTCCAAAAAAACCTTCTGAGTTTGTTTGTCAGTGACAAAGATGTTCACCATCAACAAGGAGCAGGAGCTATGGGGCTCTGCAAATTTCTAGTTTTTGTTGTTGTTTTTGGTTTTGTTTTGGTTTTTGAGGCAAATCTCTAGTCTTTACTCCACTGTTACCACAAGATGCAGAGGTTGAGTTCTGCCTGAAGGAGAATTGGAGACACACTTTTCCTGCCCAATGGCCCTGGTATGCTATGTCAGCTGGTTTTATGTCCACTTGACACAAGCTAGTGCCATCTGAGAGGAGGGAACATAAATTGAGAAAATGCCTCCAGAAGATCTGGCTGTAATTAGGCAAGCCTGTAGGGCATTTTCATAATTAGTGATTAATTAGGGGAGAGCCCAGCCCATTGTGGATAGGGACACTCCTGGGCTGGTGATCCTGGGTTCTATAAGAAAGCAGGCTGAGTAAGCTATGAGGAGCAAGCCAGTAAGCAGCACCCCTCCTTGGCCTCTGCATCAGCTCCTGCCTCCAGGTTCCTATCCAGTTTGAGTTCTTACCTTGGCCTCCCTCAGTGGACTGTGATTCAGGATATGCAAGCTAAATAAACTCTTTTCTTCCCAACTTGGTCATGATGTTTCATCACAGCAATAGTAACCCTAACTAAGATAAAAATTAGTACCAAGATAGTGGAAGATTGCTGTGATAGACCTGACCATGTTACTTTTGGTGGTCGAAGGGCTTTGGAACTTTGGGCTAGAAAAGTCATTGAATGTTTAAAGTTTGGTGCACTGTTCTGTGAGAGCCCAAGTGGAAGTTAAGAATGTTGAGAGAAGTACAGATATTGGAGGTCTGGCTTGTGACATTTAAAGACTCTGCCAGAGGTTGTTTTATATTTTTAATTAAGAATCTGTGGTTCTGTTCAGCTAGGGTTGAAGAATCAGCTGTGATTAACAGGAGACCAGCATCACTGAAGTTGAANCTTTGCTTTATTGGGGCAGTTGATGCTGGTTAGTTGGAGCTGAGAAACTGGCAGTGATTAAGAAGAGAATGGCATGAGGTGAAATCTTCTGGGAAGCATTTCCTCAGGATCTACACACAGAAGTTGTGTTCCAGAGGTGGTTATGCTTCCTGCTGTCAGTCAAACTTGGTCATGTGCAAGATTCTCCTGGGTGGTATTTTGAAGGCATGAGGGGGTCAGGGAGAGCAGTTGAGGCTTGGCACCATGAGAGGCCAGGAGAGGCCATTGATGAAGGTGACCTCTCAGTAGCAGTTGAAGGCCCAGGATTAAAGGCATCATGCAGAGAACTTGAGGCTTGGCACCATGAAGAGAGCCTATGAAAGGTCAAAGAGCAGCCCAGTCGCAGCAGGAGACCCTGGCATTTTGGAGATGCCAGTACCATAGGGTGACCACCAAGGACAGCAGCAGCCATGGAGTGGAGCCAGCCTAGGCCTAGAAGATAAGCTGTGTGCTGCAGATGGCTGTCCAAGCCCTTTGGAGGAGCTTAGAAGATCGTGAATGGACTCCAGACACTGATCATTGAGTTATTTATACTATTGGAGTTTGGTCTTGCTTGGTTTGGATTGTGACTGTGCTCTGGTTCTTCCATCTTGAACTTAAAAAGCATTTAATTTATTTTTTATTTTGTAGGAGCCCACAGTTGAAAGACTTTAAACTTTTTTAACATAATTTCTTTAGTGACTCTTTAGGACATCATACACCCTAGTTCTGCTCACCTCCTTGTCCCCCCATATTCTCCCCTCACCTCTGCAGTATCCTCCCCCAAAAGAAAATAAAAAAATCAAACAAAAACAAAGCAAGTGAACAAACAAAAAGAAGAACAAAACAAACAAACAAAAAACAAAACACTTCTTTATTTCTCTTTCTTTCCTGCCCCTTCAACACCTCTTCATTCATCCTGGTGGCATTGAGAGTGGTGTGTCACATAGCATACCCTTTTGTCCAACCAGCTTTACTTGCAAATGTTCATTGCAATGAGTCACTTGTCTGGTTCAAGGCCTCTGGTTTCTGGTACATCATCATCACTGGATCCTCACCAGAACTCCCCTGGGATATCTGGCAGCTTCCCTGAGTCATGGAGATCCAGCTGGTATTGTATCATAAAACTAGTCCCTTCACTAGCTCCAGCATGTCCTAGATGGGGTAGATGTTAGGGTGGGCCAACCCAAGGCCTGGGTGTGGGCCTGGGTAGTAGCTGAGTTGGTCATTCTGGGCCACTGGGGCCACCTACCTCAGGTGAGGGGNCAGAGCCAGCTTCCCTATGCCCAGGCCATCAGAGTCGATTCTCCCTTATCTATGGTGAGGGATGGGGCTATCTCTCTGGAGAGCAGGGATCAGCTCTCCCTTGAGGGTCAGGGCCAGCTCTCTTGCTGCAGTGTCCAGTGAAAGGCAAGGCCCCAGGTTTCCCTGGGCCAGCCAAGGGTGGGACTGGCTCAGGATGAACCTCTGATTTCATTACACATGGCACATGGTTCCTATGGCCCTGGACATCAACACAGACATCAACACAGACCCCAGCTGCAGCTGGACCACAGACCCCAACATGACCCTCAGCAGCAGTTTGGGCTCAGACAACATCCTGGCTCTGGGTGGAATCACTGGCCACTCAGGTTGGGATGGTTCTGGTGGCAGTATGACCACTGGGCACCACCAAGTCCTCAGGTTNTGGCCCCAACTCTGGGGTTCTGTGCGACCTTTGGTGGCAGTATGGGACTTGGACTTTAACACAGNCCTTGGCTGTGGGAATACCACAGACCCAGACATGGTCCTTAGCCAGATCTAGATAAGACTTTAAACTTTTTAAAGAGATTTTGGAGTTTTGCAAAGACTTTGGATTTTAAAAGAGACTTTGGACTTTTTTTTAAAAGAGACTGAATTTTAAGGTGTTTGGATTTGTAAAGACTGTGGCATTTAAAAGTTTCTAATATGTTTTATATTGTAATGTTCATATTAATGTGTGATCTTGGGGATGAATAAGAAAGGAGAGGTTGTGGCTTAACCATGATGTGTTTTTGTATCAAGTTGGCAAGGAGTAAATTGTGCTGGTTAGTTTTACGTCAACTTGACACAAGCTAGAGTCATTTGAGAGGAAAGAACCTCAATTGAGAAAANGCCTCCATCAGATCGGGCTATATGCAAGCCTGTTAGGCATTTTCTAAATTAGTGATTGTGGAAAGGCCCAGTCCATTGTGGGTGGTGCTGTCACTGGGCTGGTGGCCCTGAGTTCTACAAGAAAGCAGGCTGAGCAAGCTGTGGAGATCAAGGCAGTGGCAGCACTCTTGAATAGTCTCTGCATCAGCTCCTGCCTCCAGCTTCCTATCCAGTTTGAGTTCCTGCCTCGGCTTCCCTCAGTGGACTGTGATTTGGAATATGAAAGTCGNACAAACCTTTTCCTCCCTGAGTTGCTTAAGGTCATTTGGTTTCACTGCATCAATAATAACCCTAAGGCACAGATCATTCATGGTCCAGGCATGTTCATCATCTTCTTCTTTTTGTTGTACTTTATGTTGTTGATACAATGGTCTAGGGTCTTTCCTGAGCTTCTTCTGAAATCCCTCACTCGTCAAAGAGGAGAGGGTAAGCTGTCTTGTTCATATGTAGTTCTGTCTCCGACCTTGCTCTTTGGGTGTTCCCTCCTTTCTTCTTTTCTGATCTCAGATGGACTCCCTGTAGTGGCCTGACACACATAGCCCCCGCTGGTCTGCTGACCTTCAGTCTTAGTATTGTCAGAATATATGTGATGACAGTCAGAACTCTTCGAGGACTATGTAACCAGAGCAGGCTTCCCCAAACCTCTTCTCTGGCCTGCACAGACTGGGGCAGGTTGATGAAGATGCATTTCATTAGGACACTGAGTCTGCAAGTCATCACAGGAGTGAGCTCAATGGAACCTTCAAGACACTGATCCATTGCAATCCCAAGTCCTCCTTGGTCACATGTGGCTTTTTACATTTACTACAGGTCACATTACACTAATTAACATTTTAAAATGTTCCCTTATGCCTTCCTTCTATATTCTGGCTGAGCCTAACATATGTATGTGTAAGAAAGCATATTTGCAGGTACGTTCTTTCAGTCTTTGAACCTGCAGACTCTCAGACAGTACTGTTTTATATTCTTAGTGAGGACATGTCTAGCACATTTTGTTCAAAGACGGATGAATCAAAGCAGGTATGATCTTTGCCTTTAAGAAACTTCCAAATGCCCAGCAATTCCATTCCAAGGTATAGACCTGAGTGAAATACAAGCATACATTCAAACAAAAAGTGTGTAAGAGTTTTCATAGCAACGTTATCCATTACCCCAAAGTGGAAACAGCCCAAATCTCCAACAACTGATGAATAAGTAAAAATAACATATCCATTCCATGGAATATTATCTAGCCATCAAATGCATGCAACCAGAGAGACAAACTTTGGAAACATTAAGGTAAGTGAAAGAGACCAGGTACAAAAAACCACATAATCTAGTTCTATAGTTCATTTATTTAAAATGTCCAGGATATGCAAATCTATAGGGCCAGGAAACATTAGTAATTTCCCAGAGCTGGAGAAGGGAGGAATTGAGTGTACCTAGTAAGTAACTTTATGAGTACTGGGTGTTTTCAGGAATGACAAACATCCTGAAATTGGTCGGTGATGGTTGAGCTACTCCGTAGTTGCCCTAAAAACTATTAAGTTGTATGTTTTAAAAGGGAGAATTGTATGGTGTGTGGGTTGTAGCTCAATTTAGGGGAAAAATAGGAGGAGAGAGATGTTTAAAGAGAAGCCAGTACAAGTTTATTTTCCTATCTAGACTCCAAGATAACGTCTGCAGTGTTTTTTTTCTGGGCAGCTCCCNCACAAGGACTGGTCTCCTGAGGGCAGAGTCTGGTAAGTTAGCAGGAAGAGAAGTTCCTCCCATGCCAGTAGTGTGTTAAAGCAAGCCCAGGTGTCAAGGCTTAACCAGAAACAAATTGGAAACCCTAGAATTGGAGCAAACCTACCTCGTGACATTTACCACTTCTTACATAAGAAGCAGAGGGATTTTTCTCTCCAAGTTTCATGGCGCAGAAATAGCAGCAATGCTGCAGTGTTCTGTCCTCTGGGTTTCCTGCGCTCCAATTCTCTGATGAGCTCGGAAGAGATGGAGACAACATATTGGGGAAATGTGGAGGAGGACAAACAGCTCCCGCAAGAAAGCTGAGAATTAAATTTGATACCCCTTCTCTCCTCCTCTCCAGAGTCAATCAGTTGCCCAGTTCTCCGTCTACCACTTGGCAATCTCTTTTCCCCCCTCAAGCCTGAGCTACGGTCCTTCGTCATCAGNAACATCTTCCTTTCTCTTTTCCTGAATTACCGCAGAACCTTCCTGAACTGTTTCCCTGTATCTCCTAGTTCTACCCCTTCCTCTGCTGCCACCACTTCCACATCTGGTTTCCAAAGTGCAAATCCACATTTGAAAAACGTGACTCTGACCTTGAACTTCTCCTGTTCCAGACATACTCCTGCTTCTAAAGTTTGTCTAGATAAAATCAGAGGTATTCTCACTGCTTCGCTCCTACCCATCATCAGTGCTCTGCAGGCATGATGATCTCTTCTAGACCATGAACTAACTTAAGCACAGAGTTCTTTGCGGGCTTAAGGCTTTGTGATAACAGGTCCTGCCGTGTTCTCTCCCTCTCTCTCCTTCTGCTATTGAATTTCAACTTGTTCAGGCTCCAACCTGAAGGTCACTTTTTGCTGAGCAAAGCCTCTGTGTGTCCCTTCGGCATCTCATCGGATAGTCTCCTCCTCCTTCCAGAACACTCCCCACCCCATATAGCTTTGGAACATTGTTCTCCTTATAATTAATTATTCATTAAGTGCCTGCCCCCGTCACTGGACAGTAAGCTTCTAGGAAAGTGAAGCTGTGTTGGAATGATTCCTAAATGTGTCCTGTGCCTGGCCCAGGCAGAACCGAATAGTTCATGCTCAATCTCTGTTTGAAACAGAAGGCAAGACAGAAATCCCAGCCAAAGGGACGGAGGCCAGAAAGGAGGGTGAGTGTCTAAGCAGGGCAGGATGTTGAGTCTGCTGAGTATCTCCTTTGCTGAGGTAGGGACTCCTCTGAGCCAAGGCTGACCAAGA
The DNA here is from genome assembly GCA_001675575.1 of Neotoma lepida. Lineage (NCBI taxonomy): Eukaryota > Metazoa > Chordata > Mammalia > Rodentia > Cricetidae > Neotoma > Neotoma lepida. The sequence goes on from LZPO01067245.1 coordinate 30,443, forward strand.
TGAGCCAAGCCAGCCAGGGAAGACTGAGAGGAGTTGGAAAGCACTGACTCTGGGCCCTCTGGAAGGTGCAGGAGTTGCCAGAACCTGAAGTGTCTGGTGTAGCATAGCAGTGTTGGGGCACAGGGAGAAAAAATGCTGTGAAGGTGTCAAGAGACAGGCAGGACCTAGGAAAGGAAGTTCAGATGGCCCTGTCACCAGTGGCATGCCTTCTGAACTGTGAGATCATGAGATCAGGAAGATGCCATTATCAGCTTCAGGAAGAAGATGCCCTTGGCTGCTGTTCTCTTCTGTGGAAAGCACCATCTGTACCTCCTTCAGATTCTGTGCTGGGCCTGTCACTGGTGATAGAGGCTGACCTTCTCAGAATGGTGGATTTGTTTCAGAGCCACCTTCGCTGTGGTNGGGGAGTCAAGGTCTACATCTCAAGAAGGCTCTCTTTCCAGATTTCCTTTCTGCTCTCGACTGCAGGGACATGTATCTGCCCTGCCTTAGGAAAACCAGGGCCTGCCCAGAGGCAGGAAGTGCCACACAGCTGCAGTTAGGCACACATTAAATTCTACTGCTGTCACTCACAGACTGTGTGACCTTGGGCGAGTTTTATTATCTTCCAGGACTTGGGAACTCATTTGCAAATTGGGCACAAGAATAATACCTACCCTATAAGGTTATCATAAGGATACAATGAAATATTCTATGTACTCAGAAGGAAAATTCCATAAATATTAGATATTTTATTAGAAATTTGTCCCAGTGCCCCACTACCCTTCTTGCAGAGGCTTGTCTTATTAATAATGCATGAGCTTGCTTCCTTGCAGCTCTACTATAAGCCAATTTTTCTCATTGTGCTTCAGGTGAGTATGGGGAGCAGATGGTCACCAGCCCCCTGATAGTGCCTTTGGGGACAGATGTTAACGAGGTCAAGGGCTTGCAGTTTGTCATGGAAGAGATCAGTTGACCTTCCCCTCACGCCTCAGGTCATCTTCCTCTAACTAATTTCAAACAGATAAGGACGATTTCTATAAAGACGTGTGCACTTGGACCGAGAATCTCAGCCTGGCAACTTCTCAGTGCCAGAACCTTGGGAGAGCCACTTCATTTCCCTCACTTCNACTTTTCTCATTTATAAAATCAACATCCTAGTACCAACTCTTTTCTCTGTGCATTGTCCTGGAGATGAAAGAAAATAACATGTATATAAAGGCTTAGAAAAGAGCCTGAGAAACAGCTCTCTAGCTAAGCAGTGCGGTGGTGAATTTTATAGCCATAATGGGTTAAGCAGTGTCCAGATAGCTAGGTATGTCTTCCTGGGTATTTCCAGAAGAGATTAGCATTGGAAACAGTAGACTGAGTGAAGCTCTTGCTCTTGGCCATTACAGGAATAATGTAATAATCCAAAGAATAATCCAAAGAATAGGAAAGATGAGTTTTTGTTTTTGTTTTTTTTTTTAACCTCTTTT
>LZPO01067247.1:1911-14820 GCA_001675575.1 Neotoma lepida
TTCTAATAAAACTCTGATACTGGGTTTTGTTGTGCCTCTTGACTTTTCTCGCATGGTAACTACAGCACTGCAAATAACTAACAATGTGTCTCCTGAGCTGACCCTCAGCTCTGGAGTTCTGGAGCCAAGGTCAGGCTTTAGGATTTGGATGGGTGGTGTGAATCTTGGGGGCATCCAGAAAATGTTAATCTTACTGAGTGAAAATAAGTATCATAATTTTGAGCCAAAGTTGATGCAATATTCAATCAAATACTGGCTGGGATGATGAACTCTGACCAGGTCTGTTCTGGGGTTCCCAGAAAATGGCCACAAGCTACATTGGCCAGGTACTTATAAACGTAAACCCACAAGGCTATGGACTTCCCTGCCTTGATCCAATTGGGGGCAAGAACACATCCTAACATACTTCTTGTATATATACCTCCCACCTACGTGTGATCAAGCACATCTAGGGCAGTTGAGTAAGCCAAATTTGTTTAAGGAAGTGAAATATGTGGCTTGTTAGCATATATGAACGACAGCCTCCAGCATCTCAGGAAGTATCTTTCCTTGGGTAAAGGGCTTACAATTTAGAGACATTTTTGTTTCATTGATATCTTAGGCACATTAAAACTTAAGACATAACATTGGCTCTCACACTTCTTCCTTCCTGTCTTCCTTCTTTATTGCTTCAATTTTAATTTGCAAGTCTTGAACAGTTTCCTTCACCTGTTTGACTATTTTTTTCTTGACTTACTTGGCTTTCTTTAAGGAAATTTTTTGATTTCTTCCAATTTTTTTTTTTGCTTGTCTTTTCCTCGATTTCTTTAAGGAAAATTTTCCTTTCCTCTATTATCTTCATAAAGTTATTTTTAAGATCGTTTTCTTGTGCTTCAACTGCATTGGAATGTTCAGTTCTTGCTGTTGTAGGATCACTGGGTTCTGATGGTGCCTTATTGCCCTTTCTATTGTTGAATGTATTCTTATGGTGGCATTTACTCATCTGTTCTTCCAATTGGTGTGGGTTATACCTGTGCCTATGTAGTCAGCTGGGGTTGTCGGGAGGGCTGGCTATGGGGAGGATGACCAAATTCAGGGAGGATGACCAAGTTCATGGGGTTGGGCAGCTGAATGGGTCTTAGGGGAACAGAATCCAGCGGGTGGCTGTGGTGGTGGTGCAGCCTGGGGGCAAGTCTCTCACCTGTTTGCTGGCAGTTGGGGACTTCCCCTTCCTTTCTTTCATCCCACCTTTTCCCCCACCCTTCTTTCTTCCTCTGCACAGTGAGGAGGTTTGGCTCCAAGGCCTTGCATAGATACTCTCCTACTAAACTGTATACCTAGACCATCTCTCTCTTATTATTAATGATTTTAAGAAAATATGGTACATTTTGACATTTAATTAATATTAGATAAAAATATTCTATAAAGGTACATTTAAAAGTTATCAGATTCTACAAAAAGATTGAAATCAGAAGCTATGTGCATAGTAATAACCATATCTATCATTATTTATTTAAGATTTTAAGGTCAAACTTGTTTTAACTTGGTTCTGGTCTGTTGCCCTGACAATTTAGTGAAAAATATTAACACAATTTAGGATATGCTCATGTGATTATCGATGTAACAAAATAGTTTATGTGATTTTCATGTAAATATTTAGTATTTTAAAATTTATCTTTTATATATTTAAAGTAATATACATAAACATTTAGTATGCATTCATGATCCATAGTAACAAGTTATGATTTCCAGTCCAGCTAACTTTTCCTAACCTTTAGACAATGACAATTAATTCCATTGTCTCCTGTTTCTGTTGGAATTTACCTCCAGAGTTATATAAAAAATACTTTTGGTTTTGTTTCTTACCATTGTTTTTTCTATTATTTGAATATAACACTTCAAAAGAAGTGTACTTGGATAGAATTTTGAGAAATGTGGCAATCTGTAGATCCTCAAATGGAATTTGTAATGGAAAAGACACAGCAAGACTAAAGATGAACATCAAAGCCATATGTGAACATACAGTGAGGCACTATATAGAGCCTTTATGTGATTCTCCAAATATAACTCCCATCTAGTAATAGATTCTGGAATCCCCCACCGTTGTGTGTGTGTGTGTGCATGTATATGTGCTTGTGTGTAAGTGTATATTTGAAACTGATATGTATTATGCCGCATTCCATAACATTATAATCTACATGTTAAATATTGAGAGAGCTTGTAATGATTGGTTTATTTATTTAAGTTTTTTAGTCAATGAAAGGATGTTTACACAATGATATGAAAACAAAAATAAGCTCACATTATGTACCAATATAGATGAGTCAACAAATAACTTATGTGTTACAAATCTCCATAAAGATAATACATGCCGTTTGATCAAGAAAATGATAATCAGCCAGGACTCACATTATTTTAATTTAAAAAAAATATGATTCTCTCACATATTGCATCCTGACTGCAGCTTCCCCTCTCTTCTCCCTTCCTCTCCTTCAAGTCCCTCCCCACCACATCCCCTCTCCCCTAGATCCATTCCTCCTTTCCCTTCAGAAAAAGGCAGACCTTCCAGGGATACCAAACAAACACGGCATGGCATATTGTAATAAAAGTAGGCACATCCCCTCATATTAAAGCTGGATGAGGCAACCTAGGAGGAAAAGGGTCCCCAAAGCAGTCCCCACTCCCACTGTTAGGAGTCCCACAAGGAACAACATGATACATAATCATAACATATATGCAGAGGACATAGGTCAGACTCACACAGACTCCCCAGTTGTCAGTTGACTCTCTTTGAGCCCATATGAGTCCTGGTTAATTGATTCTGTAGGCTGTTTTCCTGTGGTGTCTTGACCCCTCTGATTCCTATATTCCTTCCTTGCCCTCTTCTGTGGGATTCCCTGAGCTCTGTCTAGTATTTTGACTGTTGGTCTCTGCATCTTCTCCATCAGTTGCTGAATGAAGCCTCTCTGATGATGATTATGCAATACTCCAGTCCACAAGTATAGCAGAGCCTCATTAGGAATCAGTTCAGTGACTTTTTTTTCAGATCCTGTTTGGTTCTATCCAGACTCTGGTTCTGGCCATCCAGAATATCTAGCATGCGCTCCTTCTCATGGCATGGGTCTCAAATTGGATCAATCATTGGTTGGCCACTCCCACAAGTTCTATTCCTTTTTTACCCTGGCACATCTTGCAGGCTGGTCTAATTGTAGGTGGAAAGTTTTGTGGCTGGGATGCTGTCCTGATCCATCCACTGGAAGCTTTGCCTGGTTACAGAGATGGCCAGTTCAGGTTCTATATCTCCCCTTACTAGAAATCTTCACTAGGGTCATCCTCATGAATTCCTGGGAGTTTCCATTGCACTGGGTTTCTACCTTGACTCTGAAATGCCTCCTGATTCCAGCTGTCCTCCTACCCCACCCCCATTTAATCCATCCTGTTCCTATCCCCACCTATCCCAGTCTACTCATGAAATCGATTCTATTTCCCCTTCCCAGGGAGATCCAAGCATCCCCCCTTGGGCCTTCCTTGTTGTTTAGCCTCTCTGTTTCTATGGATTGTGGCATAGTTATCCTTTACTTTATACCTAATAGCCACTTATAAGTGAGTACATACCATATTTGTCCTTTGGGGTTTGAGTTACCTCACTCAAGATGAATCTTTTTTTTTTTCTAGTTCTATCCACTTAACTGCAAATTTCATGATGTTATTTTTTTTAACAGCTGAGTAATGCTCCATTGTGTAAATGTACCACATTTTCTTTACCCATTCTTCAGTTGAGGGACATCTAGTTTGTTTCAAGTTTCTGGCTATTATGAATAAAACTATGAACATAGTTGAGCAAATGTCCTTGTGGTAGGATGGAACATCCTTTAAGTATATGCCTAGAAGTGGTATAATTGGGTCTTGAGATGAATTCCCAATTTTCAGAGGAGCTGCCATATTGGCTTGCAAAGTGGCTGTACAAGTTTGCACTCCCACCAGCAATGGAAGAGTGTTCTCCTTGCTCTACATCCTCGACAGCATGAACTATCACCTGTGTTTTTGATCTTAGCTGTTCTGACAGGTGTAAGATGGAATCTCAGAGTTGTTTTGATTTGCATTTCCCTAATGGCTAAGGATGTTGAACATTTCTTTAAGTGTTTCCCTGCCATTTGAGTTTCCTCTGTTGAGAATTCTCTGTTTAGATCTGCACCCCATTTTTAAATTATATTATCTGTTTTTTCGACGTCTTGTTTCTTGAGTTCTTTATACATTTTGGATATTAGCCCTCTGTTAGATGTAGGGTTGGCAAAAATCTTTTCCCACTCTGCAGGCTGCCATTTTGCAGGACTTACATTTTAACCAAAGAATTATTCTTGAATACCTAAGATCCAGCATCCATTCTACCACATGGTATATGCATGATGAAAAATATTGAGAGTCCTGCTACATATCCAAGTCTTCAGTTTGACAACTCTCTAACTTTATGCCACTTCTATGGGTCTACAGGTGTGTGACACTAAGCTTAGTTACATGTATTTTTATCTAGTGACTCAAGCAAAAAACAGACAGATGAAAATAATCATAGTTTTAAGTCAAAGGGAACAAAAGGTATTCTGAGAATAAGATGTGAGAACAAAGAAAAAACATGGAAAAATTAAAACCCTGCATCTTGTATGTGTGTATATATATGTGTACATGTTCTTGTGTCTGGATGTCTGCGTACAAGTGTGAATGGAAGGCAGAAGTCAACATTTTAATCTTCCAGTGCAATTTCTGAGATAGGTTCTCTCACTGAAACTGAAGATTGCTGATTGGTTGGACATGGTGACCACCAAGCCCCAGGGCCTGTCTCTTCTACATCAGGACTTGGATTACAGGTGTGCATCACCACACTTAACTTTTATGTGGGTGATGGGTAGATAAACTTAGGGCCTCCTGCTTGTACAACAAGTGTTCTACCAGTAAAGCCATGTCCCTAATCCCCTAAAACCCAGTGTCTTTAAGAGCAATGGAGCATTAAAAATCCAGGAAGAGATATTTTAAGAGAGAAAATACTAAAGATAAAGAATATAAACCAAATCACTTATGAGAATATGTGGGAAAGTTACCTCAGTTCAGATTGAAAGTAATTGGCAAGGTTAACTACATAGCTCTCTATTTGTATATGTTAACCTCTGAATGCAGTTCAACTTCCACCTGAGACAGATCAATAATAGATGCAGTGAACTCTGACAAATTCAGCTCAGAATATGAAATCACTTGGCATTGTTGTGGAATGTGGCAGAGTAGAGCAAACCCAGCTAAAATGGTCTGGGCAAGCATTCATGCAAATGTGCATGATATTTTAATGGAAATTCGATGTCCACAATACTGACTTCGTATGTGCACTCACATTACCATGACAACCAGGAGCTCTCTATAGTTCACATTTAACACAACAGTTTTTCATCCCACTAACAAAAATTAAATTGAAAAAAAAAAACTTCAGCCAAATTTGACTTAAAGGAGCATATGTATTTCTGAAAATAAACTTCTAAAATAATTGCTGGTTGCATTTTCTTCTTAATTCTGAAACTAACTCCCAGGATGTGTTAGTGTAGCAAAGTCTTACCCATGAATGTTTTTGGTGGTGAATAGTAGAATTCTTAAGTGAAGATGACCTTGCAGTATGAACTTGAATAATAATCACAGCCAGGGCCGTGCTGGAAGCACTTCTCTGACAACTGCTTCTCTGGGAAAGGAGAAATGCAAGCCTGGTCAATTAATTACATCTCTGCACAAAATCTCTCCTGGAAGACTTCTTGTTTTCAATTCCTGCCACATCAGTGGCACATTATTGAGGAGTAAATCACATTCAATAAACACTTACCATTTTCTCTGATTCTTTGCCTTCCTTCTGTGAGCTCCACAAAAACAACTGCCAGGTACTGACATAATTTAAAAGGACCCCAATCTCTCTCTCTCTCTCTCTCTCTCTCTCTCTCTCTCTCTCTCTCTCTCTCTCTCTCTCTCCTGAGACTGAGCAGGTTGATTGGCATATGAAGAATTATAGTGGCATTTTATATTCCCAAAGCTCTTTCTCAGTATCCACTAACGATGCTGCTGAAAGGAAGCTACATCCTTGGGGTTGAAGCCTTTCATGGGAGAATGGGTAAATGAGAGCCAGGTATGATCTCAATTGTTTAACATAGGAATGGAAGTAAAAAGACTCGAGGGAGAAAGGGCTGACCTTGCTGTCTCTATACTTGAGGAAATTCTACTTCATGTGGTCTGGGAAAGATAGGGGGAAGCCAAAAGAAAGTAGACTTTCAAGTATAGAAACTGACATTTGAGATAACTTCTGTTTCCAAAAGGGCTTGGGGTTTTCATGTAAGTTCTATTTATTCTTTTCCTCATCTCCAGAATCCAAAGTAGGTATGCACCTTGCTTCCCACATTTGTAAATAAGTTATATTTCATTCATTTTATTTTATTTCATGTGATGTGTGTGGACCTTTTGCCTGAATGCATGTCTGAGCACCTCTTTTCTATCTAGTGCCTACAGAGACCAAGAGAGCTTGTGCAACTCCCTGGAACTGGGTTTATGGACAGCATGTGCTAGGAATCAAACCTGGCCCTCTGGAAAAGCAGCCAGTGCTCCTCATGACTCAACCATCTCTCTAGTTCCTTGAAGTAAATAATCATGTAGCCTGGATGTAGCCACAGGAGACAACTCTTCTTTCTCTAAATCAAAACATTCTTTTCTATTTTTCTCAAGTTGCTCCTTAGTTACAGGGACTGTTTTGACTGAGAATGAGTGAATATTACTAATTGATAAATCTTTCCATATGTAAGGACACAGCCTTGTTATGCAAATTAAATCAGTCACAGAAAGAAAATATCATGTTTTCTGTCATTTGAAAGAATTGATTTTAAAGATACATAAATTCATAAATTCATATAGAGCTGAAGCTCTCTAGGAAACACAGCAGGAGAGAGAAGAGGACAGAGGCTGTGAAATACACTCCAAGTATGCTCTGTACTATGTATTTACATGAAAATAGTCTTGCATAGCTTTCTATAATAAGTTTAAAATCATTAAGAAACCTTCCTTAATGATTAATGACAGCCCTATTTACCCCACAAAATTATACTGATGCTCACATTCATGAGATGGGGAAACCAAACTGTGGAGAAGTTGAGTACGTGGTGAAGGTTAATTCATTAATTTGTGGTTGATTACCTAATCTATTATGTCTATTTTCAAAACCTTACTCTGCTCTTTCTATTGCACTATGCATTCTAAGTCTGCATAGTCTGAGGTTTGAATTGAATGAATAAAAGAAATAAAACAGAAAAGGACATGACTTCTTCTAGGTATGGTGGACGAGAAAGTTTATTGCAGATAAAAGGGAGAGCATAACCAAAATCATGGACATCTGGGAGAGTCCAGAGTGGACATCAAAAGACTGAATTGGGCCATGTGAGGAGACGGGAGTCAGGGAGGAGAGAGGAGAGGAGCCACTGACCAAGAGAGGCAGCTTGGGCCAGAGTTTAGCCAAGAGAGTAGACGAAAAGGACCAGGTAACCAAAATGGTTGGACAAGATTAGATAAAGAAAGGCAGCTTGGGGAAGGGCAGCCCAGCTGCTAGACTGGAGATGTTTAGGATAGGGCCTGGGTTATGCCAGTCATATCCTTTAAAAGGTAGAGACTGAGGGATGCTGGGAGAACCAGGTCCACTTGATATGTGAATTAAGCACCAGTTCCCAGTTTGAGGCCTAACAGGAATGAATTGTACTCTTACTACAGGTGTCACTGCCCACATGTAGATAATTATCTATAGCTTGGAACCATCAATAATGCCTATTTCTTCTGTCCCATACTATCAAATAGCTTTCATTGTACTTTAGAGTAAGTCAGGGTACTATTTTGAGAAGGCATTTATTATTCTAATGTCTATACTGAGCACATTTTCACCCCATGCAGCTCTTATCATAATCTACAAAGGATTCTCTCAGACATTCTGTATATAAAGATTGATGATATACACTACTTTACATTCCTGTCTTTGATTGCCAAGCTTTTGACTTAGAATAAGTTTTCTACATTCTAGAAGTCACTCACTAGATATGTAAAATGTACACCTCTGTTTATTTTACTAATTTCATTAATCTGATAGGATGATAATTATTTACCAATACAAACAGGGCAAGGTTACAGGAAAAATAGCTACCAAGGGATTACCTATCAGTTTTCAACTAAGATTAAACAAACAACTCAGAAAATAATACGAAAAAGGGCCTATGATCATTCCTTAACCTTGACCCATCACAGAAACTAGTATTGTTGTCCTTTAACAGGCACAGAAGCGACAAACTTGAATTGGTACATGACTAGGGGTTGGGGTCAGCAGTCAGGTGCCATCTTGAAAAATCTTTTGTTAAAAACTGAACTGCCCTGAGAGCTTGAAATTGGAGAGCATTTACAGCTGAGGAGCCTAAATTTGACTTGTCATAGCTCATGGGTAAAAGAAGGTCAGAAATGGAGTTGTGGAAAATAGGAAGTCAGGGCCAGTGAGACTCTCAAGACTGAATCAGGCTGGGATGTGCATAAGAGATAGCCTCAACCTCAAGGCTCATCTCATCAACTGAGAATAATTGTGGAGTTTCTTATCTCTGAGCCTGAGGAGTGGTGTATCAAATTTTATAGTCACCTATCTGTTGTCCAGTGCTTCTGGGTCTGAGAACCCTGAAGTTTCTGCAATATACTTGGTATTTATGATTTCACTTGCATATTTTCTATCATATATACAACCTGGATTTAAAAATATATGCAGGTATATGACTGTGCGTGTGTGTATGTGTGTGTGTGTGTGTGTATGATTTTTTTAGGCTACAAAACTATAAAGGAGAGATGTGTCAAAGACATCTTAAGGGAATACATAAATGGGGTAATGGAAAATATTTAATATGAAAACAGAAAGCTAAATCATGGGAGAAGAAAGGGAAGCAATTGCAGGAAGGTGATAGGGAAAGGAGAAAATGGAGAGGAATGAGTGAAAACAAACTATACATGCCTTGATAAAACTCATTATTTTGTAGGCTACCCTGGAAAATCAATACAATAGAAAATATATTTTCACTCTAATTAGGTCTGGTGATCATTAATAAACATGGTCATTACCTTCATTGAGGGCACTTCTCTTTACAACAGACAGAGACCATTACAGAAAACCAGACCCAATCAAAATGTTGAGTTTTGATGTCCAGTTCCAGTAGATACATCTATAAAACACTCCCAAACTTACAGCTCCAGGAGCATTGCAGAAAACAGGGCAAAAAATTTTAAGAGCCAGAGGATCCAGGAATTTGCTGTAAGATTGTTTCTACCAGTAATGTCAGAATCTACACCCATCAAGTCTCACCAATATGACTGTCTGAACATGAGCTGAGCAAGGACAACTATAATAGACACACTAAAGTGGAAGGGGAAAGTCCAGGAGGCCTCAACCCCATACAAAGAACTACAGGCAGCTAAAAAAATGCTGAGTGTGGAAGAAATTGTCTTTCCCAGCAAAAAGCAATATATACAAACACATATAGTAATAAAAAAATCCATGAATTTGAAAAAGTACATGAGGGACATATGGAAGGGATTAGAGGGAGGAAAGAGAAGGTGGAAATTGTATAATTATATTATGATCTTGAAAAATAAAAGAAGTAATTAAAAACTAAATAAATAACTGCACAATCACCAAATATCAGACCTACAAAGAACAAAACAGAATTAGAAAAAAATAATAATAATAGGCTCACTGTAGAAACCTTTCCTTAGGAAATATATTGAGGCCTAAATGAAGTGCAAGAGGTAAACACTGCTGTCTGGTACATATTTAACATCTTGTATCCCTCGAGGAAAAATGACCTGGTTTTTAATGGTACCTGAAATGTTTTATAAATATACTTCTGCTGTCTTCTATTTCAAACTGCTAAAGTGATGTCAGCACACTTGGAGTTAAGGAACTTCTTGAACATTGTTTCGGTTTTTTTGTTTGTTTGTTTTTTGTTTGTTTCTTCCCTGTTTTTCAAATAACAAAAGAAAAAAACCTAAAAAGCGGCAGACATGGATAATAGGCAAAAATAACACAATGAGTAGGTAATGATGAAGTAAGGCTTGAAACATTTATGTTCTCTATGGTGAATTTAATTATTAAAAATTTATATAGAATTAATTTTAAAATACAAATCATTATTGTATTTAGCAGCTATGTCAAAAATTTTTTAATTGACTCATGCCTTAGTTTGAGCTGGTTCTTGGGTATCACAGGAAAGTAAATTCGAGCTGGGAGAAGTGCTGTTCAAGGAGGATGATGAATAAGAAGCTTCTGAACTGAGAGGAAGGCCATTATAAACCATTATCGGCAATCCCGCCATGATGTTCAATGTCTCCTACAGGTATCACTGTTAGAGAAGATGAAGCCTTATGTTCTAGGAGGTCAGTTAGGGATTAGGATGAATATCAATCCAATGACTAACATCTTCATAGGAGAAGAGCAATTCAGACAAACACCCAGGGATGATTCTTGTGTGACTTAGTGGGCTAAATGGGCAAGATACATTTTCAGTGATCTTGTGGCCCTGATAGACCAATGAAGAACAAATACAGCTTATATGGTTTATGAAAAAAGATTTCTTCCTATTTTTCACTTACACATAATACAGAGAATAAAGGAATGTGACAGTTACATAGCAAATTGAGTGCAACTCTGAGTAAGTTGATGCAAAACTCTGATATTATTATTATTATTATTATTATTATTATGCCAGAAAAATATTCTTCTTCCTGTTAGCTTGCTGACCATGAGAAATCTAAATCATTGTCATTGATAGCTAGAGTACATCTATATGTCAAACCCTAGACTTAATAAGATGAAACTAAAAGTAATAATAGTTACAATAATTACTGCTGCTGTTACACAAAGCATATTGCACAAATATATTTCTTCACACTTTGGATTAAATGATATAGATTTCTTTATTCTATACTTCACAGTAACATTCCTCACTCATTCTTAGCAAATATCTCCTCAGCTGACATTTTGTACCTGCTACAGTAATGGGTTCTAGGGGCAAACAGTAACAAAGATAAAGTCCTTGCTTTCATAGAACTTACAACTGCATGGGAGACACTTACCGTAAACAAGTACACACATGGAATTACAGATGGCAGTAAGTGCAATAGAGAAAAACAGAGCAGGGTGTGAAGGGGAGGAAGGTTACCAGATGTCTTTGCCACTCTGCACAAGGTGATCTGGAGCAAGGTAATTGGGAGAGTAGAAAGGAAAGGGTCATGTAAATATCTGAAGAACACCATTTCTGGCAGAGGGAAGAACTCCAAATATTTTAGGCTGAATAGCAGCTGCTTCATTTGCTAAAACAACAGTTTGAGTGGTTGAGATGAGTTATTTACAAACTCTCCAATATTAGGGTACCCTTATCCACACCATTAGTTAAGATGTTGCTGAAATCATTTGCTAAGTGCCGGATAGTTTTATGACAGATTAACTGTGAATAACTATCTTTATAAAATCAGGTAAAAAAACAATGGTAATTAAGAACATTACCAAACTCTTCTTCTGAGGCTACAGTCACCCTGATACTCAAACCACACAAAGATGCAACAAAGAAAGAGAATTACAGACCAATCTCCCTCATGAACATTGATGCAAAAATACTCAATAAAATATTAGCAAACTGAATCCAAGAACACATCAAAAAAATTATCCACCATGACCAAGCAGGCTTCATCCCAGGGATGCAAGGATAGTTCAACATACAGAAGGAAGTCTGTCAATGTAATACACCATATAGACAAACTGAAATAAAAAGACCAAATAATCATCTCATTAGATACTAAAAAAGCCTTTGACAAAATCCAACACCCCTTCATGATAAAGGTCTTGGAGAGATCAGGAATTCAAGGAACATACCTAAACATAATAAACGCAATTTACAGCAAGCCAACAGCCACCATCAAACTAAATGGAGAGAAACTCAAAGCGATTCCACTGAAATCAGGAACAAGACAAGGCTGTCCACTCTCCCCATATTTATTCAATATAGTACTTGATATTCTAGCTAGAGCAATACGACAACAAAAGGAGATCAAAGGGATCGAAATTGGAAAGGAAGAAGTCAAACTTTCACTATTTGCAGAGGATATGATAGTATACTTAAGTGACCCAAAAAATTCTAGCAGGGAACTACAGCTGATAAATTCCTTCAGTAAGGTGGCAGGATACAAGATTAACTCAAAAAAGTCAGTAGCTCTCTTATATACAAATGATAAATGGGCTGAGAGAGAAATCAGAGAAACATCACCATTTACAACAGCCACAAACAATATAAAGTACCTTGGGGTAACCCTAACTAAGCAAGTGAAGGATCTGTATGATAAGAACTTTAAGTCGCCGAAGAAAGAAATTGAAGAAGATTTCAGAAAATGGAAAGATCTCCCATGCTCATGGATGGGTAGGATTAACATAGTAAAAATGGCAATTTTACCAAAAGCAATCTACAGATTCAATGCAATCCCCATCAAAATCCCAACACAANTCTTCACAGANTTGGAAAGAANAATACTCAACTTCATATGGAAAAACAAAAAACCNAGGATAGCTAAAANAACCCTGTACAATAAAGCAACCTCTGGAGGNATCACTATCCCTGACTTCAAGCTCTATTATAAAGCTGTAGTAATAAAAACAGCTTGGTACTGGCATAAAAACAGACATGTGGACCAATGGAATCGAATTGAAGANCCTGACATNANTCNNCANACATATGAACACCTGGTTTTTGACAAAGAAGCCAAAACTGTACAATGGAAAAAAGAAAGCATCTTCAACAAATGGTGCTGGCATAACTGGATGTCAACATGTAGAAGATTGCAAACAGATCCATATCT
>LZPO01067247.1:25557-35864 GCA_001675575.1 Neotoma lepida
TTTTCCTCTTTTTTCCCTTCTTCCTTTTCCCCAATCCCTTGGCTTCTTTTCTCCTTTTACTTTCATCAATATGCATTAAATCAATTACTCAATATACTTTAAAGCCTCAAGTGATACAAAACACTGAATCTCTATTGCAACCCACTGAGTGTTCTTTGTCACAGCTGGAGACTCTAGAAAAGTAATCCTAAAGAAATTAATATTGATAGACCTTCTAGTTTCTATAGCTTTAATCCTACAAATTGCCCATGTCTATATATGATCCCTTCTTTCTGACCAATTGTTGTTCAGATTTTGGGAAGTTAAACCAATGATTAAGTTTTCTGAAATGAGTTTCATCTGCCTGGTTTTTCATAATGTGATCTGTCTTAATTTTTTAAATGTGTAATATGTTATTAATGTATCATTACCTGCTTCAAAATCTTTGCATATAAAACTGAGTCAACAGTAAAATATGACACAAGATTTGTTATTAATTTTATGCAAGCATAATCCTCCAAATATTTCAAATTTCAATAATATCAATGTACTTCTTTAGATTGGCAATCTACTTTTATTACATTTTCAGGAATGATGTATTAGACATATTTAGATATAGAACATTAAGTCACAGAATGCCAGGGAAATTTGATTTTGAAAATATAAGATATGAACCAATTTTCTTAAGCCATTCACATATTTTACTGAAAAACTGTTTGTTAGGAAAGGGCTCAGATAAAAGATTTAGATTAAAGAATCCAAGGAAGAGTAAATATTAAAGATCTTTTATTATGAATTGAGAACTTTGAAAGTATCACTTGAAGTTCATAACATAACCTAGAAAGATAAGAATTATTATCTCAATTTTACATAGGAGGAAATTGAAAGAAGGATTAAATCAATTGCAAAATGTGTAGCACAGCTAGTTAATCATCCTGCTGGAATTCAGATTGAGCTTATTACAACTACAGAGACGATTTTTTTTTCATTCTGTAGCACAAAATTGTCTCTCAAGATGTCACTATGTTTGTCTGATCCTCTCTAATTAGCTTGCAATCTTTTTGGAAGGATTGAAATGAAATTATTTATAAATTAACTCAAATACACATGAATTTAAATATTAATAAAATGCTTAAGACAGATGCAGAAAATCTTTCTTTACCAAGGATTATACCTAAGTATAAGAAAGAAATTACACATAAGAAAAGTATGTGTAATTTCATAATCACTAAATTGCATATTTCTGAGACAAATTGCTTAAAATATAATTTTAATGAATGTCTATCAATTTCTACAACTTTGGGAAGGTTTTAATATCTTAATTTTATAATTTGTATTTTCTTGAGAAAATTAGAGTTGGGTTTTTTTTTCTTTTTTTAATTAAGAAAAAATTGGTTTATTCATTTTACATACCAATCACAAATTCCCCCTCTTCCCTCCTCCCATTTTGTTATGCGGATTTTCAAACTTGGATGACATAATAACCTTTATTTATGTGTACCTCATTTTTCTAATTTTTATAGTTTATTATTTTAATAATTATTAATAGTATAGTTACAATTTTCTACTATTGATACTTTCTATAATACTGATATAAGCAGAGACTCCCTGCTGGATTAGAGGCTAAATAGGCCTCAAGAACTCCTACCCCCAACTTGGGCAGAAACCCCATGCTTAACCACAGGCCACCCAAGCCAGAAGATCAGAGAAGAAAAAGAAACCAAAGAAGAAAACATCCATCCAACAAAGACAAACTCAGAAATAAGCACCTAGATCACAAACACAGATGTCTGGACACCAGCATAAGAATACAATCAGCAACAGCCAGGGTAGTATGTCACCACCAGATCCCAGCTATCCTACTACACCATGTCCTGAATATTCCAACACAAATGAAACACAAAAAAAATCTTAAAACCAAATTTATGAAGATGATAGAGGTCCTTAAAGAAAAAGTAAATAAATCCCTTAAAGAAATCAAGGAAAAGACAAACAAAAAAAAATGGAGGAAATAAGTAAATCACTTTAAAAAGCCAAGAAAAACAAATAGTTGAGGGAAATGAATAAAAGCGTTGGAAGACCCAAAAATGAAAATAAAAGTGATGAAGAAAACTCAAAATAAGGAAATTCTGGAAATGGAAAATTAGGTAAGTGAACAGGAACTATAGATGCAAGTATCACCAACAGAATACAAGAGATAGAAGAGAGAACCTCAGGCACTGAAGACAGAAAAACTAGATACAGTGGTCAAAGAAAATGTTAAATCTAAAAAAAAAAATCCTGACAGAAAACGTCCAAGAAATCTGGGACACTATGAAAAGACCAAACCCAAGAATAATAGGAATAGGGGAAGGAGAAGAATACAAGTTCAAAGGCCTAGAAAATAATTTCAACACAATTATAGAAGAAAACTTTCCTAACCTAAAGCAGGAGATGCCTATAAAGATACAAGAAGCATAGAAAACACCAAATAAATTGGACCAAAAATGAAAGTTCCCTCATTACAAAATAATCAAAACATTAAACATAGAGAACTGTGGTGGTATTTTACGTATGTCCCCAATAAAATTTATCTGAGGATCAGAGGAACAAGGTTAGCCACTAGCCTTACAAAATAAGCACATGCCCTTAATCCTATCACTTAGCACGTAGGATCTGTCTGGATCCCTGTGAGTTCCAGGTCAGACTAGGAACAGTCAAACATGAAGACATACGTCTTTAATCCCATCATCATCCATAGAATTCTGGAGGTCTATACAGACAGATAGAAAGTGACAGAGATGGGTCATAGGAGGAAGTGATGTAGATAGGCTGAAAGAGCCAGTGGAAGAACAGAACAGAAAGGGATATTGACGTGGAGGTATAGGAAGTCAGACACTCTCTCCTTTTTGGAAGCAGTGGTGGTGGTGTAAGATGAGCCTGGTAGCTGTTCCTAATTCCTCTGATCTCTGTCAGACTTTCACCCCTATCTCTGCCTCTGTGTTTTATTTAACAAGACCGTTTAGAAAATCAGTCTTACACAGAACAAAGAAAGAGTATTAAAAGCTGCAAAAACAGAAGACCAAGTAACATATAAAGGTAGACCTATTAGAATTATGCCTGACTTGTCAATAGAATTTCTATAAATGAAAATGACCTGGACAGATGCCCTGCAGACTCTAAGAGCCCACAGATGCTAGCCCAGACTACTATACTCAGCAAATCTGCCAATCAACATAAATGGAGAAAGTAAGATATTCTATGACAAAGTCAAATTTAAACAATATCTGTCTATAAATCCAGCCCTAAAGAAGATACTAGTAAGAAAACTCCAATACAAGGTTAACAACACCCATCAAATCACAATAAATAAATAATTTCACACTAGCAAAACCAAAAAGAAGAGAAGCGTGCATGCATGCACATACACACACACACACACATACACACACACACACACACACACACACACACACACTAACATGACCATCACAACAATGAAGTAAAAGGAATTAGAAATAATTGGTCATTGATATCTCTTAATATCAATATTCTCAATCCCCCAATAAAAAGGCAAAGACTGACAGAATGGATGTAAAAAAAATATATCCATTCTGGTCCTGCATACAAGAAACACCTCAACATCAAAGATAGACATTATCTCAGAGTAAAGGTTTGGAAAAAGATTTTCCAAGCAAATGGACCTAAGAAGGAAGCTAGTGTAGACATTCTAATATCCAATCAAAATTAATCAAAGAGATAGGGAGGGACATTTCATATTCATCAAAGCAAAAATCCTTCAAGATGACATGTCAATTCTTAACATCTATTCCCTGAAAGCAAGGGCATACACGTTTGTCAAAGAGACATCACTAAAACCACATTTTGACAGTCACATATTGATAGTGGGATACTTCAATATCCCACTCTCACTATTAGGCAGTTCATCCACACAAAAATTAAACAGAGAAACACTGGAGCTCATACATGTTATAAACTGGATGGATCTAACAGATATCTACATAACATTTCACCCAACACAAAAAAATACACCTTCTTCTCAGCACCTCATGGAACTTTCTCCAAAATTTTCCACAAACTCAGAGACAAAGCAAATCTCAACAGATACAAGAAAATAGAAATAACTCTTGCATCCTATCAGGCCAACATGGATTAAAGATGGATATTAACAAGAACAGAAACAAGCAAAAGCTTACAAACTCATAGAAACTGGACATTCTCTATTGAATAAAATATAGGTCAAGATGAATAAAGGCAGAAATTAAAGACTTTCTAGAATTCAATAAAAACGAATACACAACATATCCAAACTTATGGGTCACAGTGAAAGTGGTGCTAAGTGGAAAGTTCATAGCACTAAGTGCCTTCACTTAAAAAAAATGGAGAGAACTCTTATTAACAACGTAACAACACACCTGAAAGCTCTATCAAAAAAAAAGAAAGAAGAAGAAGAAGAAGAAGAAGAAGAAGAAGAAGAAGAAGAAGAAGAAGAAGAAGAAGAAGAAGAAGAAGAAAGCACACCCAAGAGGAGTAGATGGCAGGAAATAATCAAACTGAGGGCTAAAATCAATGAAATGGGAACAAAGACAATACAAAGAATCAATGAAATAAAGAGCTGGTTATTTGAGAAAGCAAAAAAGACAGACAAACCCTAATACAAACTAACTGAAGGATTGATGGAGAATATTCAAATAACAAAAAGCAGAAGCAAAAGGGGGACATAACAACAGACCCCAGAAAATCATAAGGACAAACTTTAAAAATCTGTACTCCATTACATTGAAATATCTAAAAGAAATGGATAATTTTCTTGATAGTTTCCACTTAACAGGGTTAAATCAAGATCACATGAACATTTTAAATACACCTGTAACCCCTAGTGAAATAGAAGCAATCATTAAAAGATTCCCAACCAAAAAACTTCCCAAGGACAGATGGCTTTAGCACAGAATTCTGCCAGATTTTCAAAGAATTAAAGCCAGTTATCCACAAATTATTCCACAAAATAGAAAGAGAAGGAACATTGCCCAATTCATTTTATGAAGTCTTAGTTACCATGATACAAAACCACATAAAGACTCAACCAAGAAAGAGAATTACAGACCAATTTCTGTTATGAACATAGATGCAAAAGTACTCAATGAAATAGTTGCAAACCAAATCTGAGATCACATAAAAATATCACCCACCATCATTAAGTAGGCTTCATCCAGATATGCAGGGATGGTTCAAAATATGAAAGTCAGTAAATGTAATTCACCACATAAACTGAAAGAAAAAAACCTGATCATCTCATTAGATGCTGAAAAAGCCTCTGACAAAATCCAACACCCCTTCCTGACAAAAAGCCCTGGACAGATCAGGGATTCAAGGAACATACCTAAATATAATAAAAGCAATACAGAGCAAGCCTGTAGCCAACATCAAATTAAATGGAGAGAAACGCATAGTGATTCCACTAAAATCATGAACAAGACATGGCTGTCCACTCTTTCCATATCCATTTAACATAAAACTTGAGTTCTAGCTACAACAATACGCCGGAGATAAAGGGAAACTGGAAAAGAAGAAGCCAAAGTATCTTTATTTGAAGATGATATAATCATATATATAAGTGACCCTTAAAGTCCACCAGGGACTCCTACAGCTGATAAACACTTACAGCAAACTAGCTGGATACATGATTAACTCCCCTCCCAAAATAAAAGCCAGTAGCCCTCTTACATAAAAACGAAAAATGAACTGGGAAAGAAATTAGGGAAATAACACCTTTCACAATAGCCCCCAATAATAGTGGGTTAATTCTAACTAAGCAGGTGAAAGGCATGTATGACAAAACTTGTCCTTCACATTCTCATGAACACTATTATATTTAAATTACATTTCTTTAACTTTCCTGTCCTCCCTATATTATGCATAACAACTGGATCTTTGGAGTCTTTCTTGATCCTCTACAGCATTTGCTCCATGTGCCTGCCTCAAGCTCCTCTGAGACTGTGGTGTGTCTTGTTCCAAGTGTGATGTTAGGGATTAAAGTTCAACCATGAAATTCACCAAGTGCACAGACTCTGGCAGGTGATCAGCAATGGGGATCCCTCTCAAGTGTGTGACCTAGACGTCTGAATGCTTCTACCCCTAGAATTTGTCTCCATATTCTCCCATCCCCATTGCCAGGACACTTCCCTGGGCACCACAGACGGTGCTCTGAACTGGCATTTCTCTCAGCACCTGCTAGCTTATGCACTAAGAACTTGTTTTTCATAAGTAGGAAGATTTTGCTTGTTCATTTCCAGAAAGCTGCAAATAATAACCACATACAAGAAACTACAAACACATTAATGAATATAGCATTCAAACATTCTTCATGTTCTAAATTTAAAAATTGTTCATGAAAGCGAAATAATATTTTTTTTTCTGATTATTGAATGGCCAGATCAATGTGATTGATCTTTTTAAAAGTTTGACAAAATTTCAAAAAATATATGTCAGTCAAATTACTTTTAAAAGTATAATTGCCTTGGTAGGTTTCTGATATAATCAGGCTCATGTCTGAGAAAAATCTTCCCCATAGTGCTGCATAAGCTCAAGTGAAATTCAGTGTTGTTTCTTTTTAACATTACCCATGGTTATTAACTAACAGACTGCTAATGCTGGAAGAGACCTCGAGGTCAGCAGCAGGTTCCTTTCTGAGTTGGATAAAGGCAGTAATCTCAACCTTCAAAAAAATAAAACATTAACTAAGTTCATTCCTCTTCCTCACTGAAGTATTATCCATACTAGGATTCTTACTACTTTCATTTCGAGTTAACTTCTTGGCAGTCTAATATATAAATTTATTTATAATAAATAATTCGTAATTATTTATTATAAAACATTTATACTCATTGTTTCTTGCAAGACTATATTTTTAAATTTATTGTCAATATGTTCTTCATTTGAGTTGGGGATCAAATCTATGCCCACATATAGAATAGGCAAGCTCTCCAATACTGAACTATACCTCCATTAAATGCCTCTTTTATTATTTTTAAAATTTTTATTGCTATGAAACTGGTAATCAAATGTCCATATTCTTTTTTTTTAGAGAAGACTTTCCCACATGGCAGCTCTGATACCTCTCTATTACCAGTGTCCCTGGGGTGTTTCTAAAGGCCACTAAGCCTTCTTTAGTAGCTTGGTCCCTCTGTTGTCTGTCTTTCACCCTGAGTAAATATTATGAGCCCTGTGTCTTTACTTATGAGAACCTACTGTTGTGCTTTTTACACAGCAGTGGCTCAAGAAATAAATGAATAAGTAAAGAAAAGATGTATAAAGAACTGTTTTGTCAGCATGAGACTCAGTGTACACCTAGACTGAATGACAGTCAAAACCTAGTGACAACTGAAAAGTGACCTTTCACCTCCTAATGGATCTTCTTATATTAGTATGCTAACAGACTAACCAAATGCCATTTTTCCTCCTAGATGGTAATCTCCAACTTGTCCTTAAAATGAGGATATTCCATTTTTTGTGTGATTTTCCCTAGCTCGCTTCAACAGCATTTTATTTTAACTCTTAATCATGTATCATCACATTATAATGCCATTTTCTCTTCTAGAATTATCTAGATCCCAAGAAAGAAATAACTAGTAGTCTTCATGCATCATTACAAGATATTTGCTGTATTTTTATTTCTAGGTTTGGATTTTTTTCTTTTGAAACATTCTTGATGGTTCATATAAAAATTTGGTGGGTTGTTATCACTTTCAGATCATAATTCAATTGACAAACTTTAGATTTTAATCTGCCACATAACTGTTATTAAAATACAATGTCACACATCTGAAATGTAGTAAAAAAAAAACAAATGTATGTGTGTAGCACAGACAATAAATATAGTGCTTAATTTTGACATTGTAATTCATAAGAATTCTATATCATTTGAATGTCATCAACAATAGAAACTTGTAAGCAGGCTCTGGGAACCACTTATTGTGAAGAAATGAATACCATATGTCTTTAAAGAATTTTAAAAAATGTATTTATATGGGTATTTTGCTTGCAAATATGATTGTATCATGTACTTACCCAGTGCATGAGGAGGTCAGAAGAGGGAATTAGGTTGGCTCACCTAAAATTAGAGTTACACACAGTTGTGAGCCATCATGTGAATACTGGGAATTGAACCAAAATCCTCTGTCAGAGCACCAGTGCTCTTAACCTCTGAGTCATCTCAACATTCCCTATTTTATACCTTAAATAGTAGTAACATGTTTTTGAAATAGAAATTCTTAGTAATTCTAAGTAGCAATGTGTAATATAGGAATCAACATTTAAAAATGCCCAAATAAAATCTTCTACTCTCAAAAATACACACAAAAATTATATTATGTGTGTGTGTGTGAGTGTGTGTGTGTGTGTGTAAAAGTCTGTGTGTATAAAGAGATTAATATGTATGCCATTTGTCCACTTAGAATATTTTACTGGGAAATGAAGTAGGAGTTTGTTCATAATCAATGTGTTTCCGTACATATTCATTTTGGTTTGTGCCATAGTAATCCTTATGACATGGTCTAGCAATTGTCAAGACTTTTCTGGTTGAATGATCTCTGTCTACTCCTTGAGGCCCCCAGGCTTTTCTTTCTAATTAGAGATTCATCAATGCTGTCTAACTTAATACTGCATTTTCACATCTCTTGCATTTTCTGAGGCCTGAGCTTTACTGGATGTAACAAAACCTGACATGGAAGGTTTGTTCATGCAGCTTGAGGCCATAAAAGCCCTTAGGTCTCTTTTGGAATGTTTATATCTTACTTTCCAAAGATAAGCTTCTTCCCTTCAGTGCCTTCTGGTAAACTTTCATTTCTTGGGTCTATTTCATTTCTCCTACTTTCTTATATTCCTAACATCACCTTCCTTTCTGGAACCCATTATTCACGGTAAGTAATCTCTACCCTATATTCTCACCTAAACAACATATAGTTATTTAGTTCTTGGTATTGATTAAATGAGGAAATACTTTAGAAAAACACTATATGCTGGAAGAATACTAGACTCTGGAACATGGATCAACAAATGTTCTCTGAAGAGAGCCATACAGTTTGTACCTTAGGCTCTGTAGACCAGGCAGTTTCTGTTGCAATTAATCATCTGTGCCACTGGAACACAGAGGCATCCATAGATAAAATATTAATGAGTAATTATAGATGTGTTTCAATTGTAAAGCATCAGTTACAAACCTGGCCATAGGTAAGATTTCAGAGCCATGGATTTCAAAACCAGCTTTAAGGTAGAAGGTACTCACTCTCTCATGCTCTTTGTTTCGTAACAGCAAAATGGTGAGTGAGAAACCATGTGACCTTCCGTTTAACTACTCCTCAATTCTTATGTACAACACCCTTTATCCTACATTAACTCAGCACACTTGATCAAATGCCCTGGTTATATCTGAGCATATTTTTTTTCTTTTTTTTATTAAAAAGATTTTCCACTCCATTTACCTACCAACCTCAAATTCCCCTCTCCTCCCTCCTCCCACCTCAACACACCCCGCATTCCCACCTCCTCTAAGACAAGGTCTCCCATGGAGAGTCCTCAGAGCCTGGCACACTATGTTGAGGCAGGTCCAAGACCCTCCTCCCTGTGCCAAGGCTGCGCCAGGTGTCCCACCATAGGCACTGGACTCCAAAAAGCCAGCTCATGCACGAGGGATGGATCCTGATCCCAATGCCGGGGGTCCTCAAACAGTTCAAGCTATGGCTCAGAGGTTAAGAGCAACGGTTGCTTTTCCAGAGGTCCTGAGTTCAATTCCCAGCAAATACATGCTGCCTCACAACCATCTATAATTAGATCTGGTGCCTCTTCTGGTGCAAGCAAAACACTCACTGTGTATATAGTAAATAAATAAATCTTCTGAGCATAATTTAAAGAATCTAGTGTTAAAGTAATACACTTTCTTTTAAAAATAGGTTTATCTGGTGTTTGAAATGTGCATGACAACCATTTAAACTCTGAATGCAAAAATTCAATTCCATCATATTCAATAATTTGTTAGTAATATCAATATTGAGATCCTTCCTTGAGATCCATTTCCTCTACCAATTTATGGCCACATTGTGGATGTGTTCATCAGACATCAGCGCTCTCCAGCACCTCATAGAGCAGATGACCGTCTATAAACAGAATTCCACTCACTCATTACAAGCTTCTTTTCTCACAATTTTTACATTCCCTTAGCTCTACCAAAATTTCCAGTGAATCCTTTTGTCCATTGCAACCTTTTGTTCTACCAAAATTTACATTGAATCTAGCTGATCTTTAATTTCCTTGGCTTCATTTTCCCCCCCAAC
>LZPO01067248.1:10210-33597 GCA_001675575.1 Neotoma lepida
AACAGAAATGAAACTAGAACACATGCATGAAGAATATATATACATTGAAAGTTAAGAAAAAGACTAAGGAAAAGAAGATCAAAAAAGTATGTTAAACACAAAAACTGCATACACACAATACATATATGTTACTCAATAGTGAATAGTCAGCACTAGAAACACATACATGCAGTCCACACTTAAGGGACATATGTATGTATGCAAAAATAATAATCGAAGAAAAAGAGTCTGTCAACTAGAGAATGGAGGGGGCCATAGGAGGGGCTGGAGGGGGGATGGGAAGGGGGAATTAATATAACTCTATTTCAGTTAAAAAATATTACATAAATGACATCAATATTAATAATAATACTAATAAATGAGTACTGTCATCTGTAGCTGTAGTTTCTCCGGTCCTGCCAGGCCCACAGTGGGACGAATCTCTCCCACTTGCGTCCCACAGTCTCTTGGTCCTAAGTAAACACACAGAGGCTTATATTACTTACAAACTGTATGGCCTATGGGTCAGGTTATATTAGCTAGCTCTTCCAACTTAATTCAGCCCATTCCTATTAATCTATATGNTGTCAGGTGGCTGTGGTTTACTGGTCTGCTGGCATCTTGTTGCTCCTTTGGCAGNGAGCTGGCGTCTCTCCACTCTCCTTTCTTNTCCTTTTTCTCTACNTCGAATGTACCACCACCTAATCTTATTTTGCCTCACCATTGTCCAAACAGCTTTATTTGTCANTCAGTCAGAGGAACACATATTCACAGCATACAGAAAGACCTCCCACAGCAGTCATCTTTATAATGATCTTATAGACAGCGTGGAATCAGTTACATCTCTAACAATCCAAGGAGTCTTGATTTTCTCACCACTGTGGGAAGCATTAGGTAANGGATTACAGTTAAGACAATTATGAAATTTTTGGCACCTGACGTGGTCCTGGGGAGATGAAANGATTCAGTGTGAAAAACCTGTATAGACTTGAGGGTTCTGTAATGGAATTCTGCCTCATCTTTCAGCTTGTGAACTAGCAACTCCTCATTTATCAGCTCAGATTCAAATTCCCTCTCCTGTCTAGACTATCTGACACCCCTGATTCTACTGCTTTATGACACTGAATTCTTTAACTCTGTGGAGGGAGAGGATATGTATACGCATGTGCAAATGTATGTTCATGTAGTGAGTGCNCATGTGAGCAGTGCATACGTATGTGCATACNNGTGAGTTTGGAGGCTAGCAGTAAGCCTTGCCTAGATCATTTCTTAGGTGCCATACTGATTTTTAAGACAACAAGGGCTTGCCTGAGATGACTGGGCTCTGGAGTGTCCTGAGTTAGAATATAAGATGTTCTTGCCACTGTAAAGCCTGTTTGGACTAAATTTTGTGCTTTTTTTCCCTTTCTCTGAACCAATTCACACTCTTACAGAAGTTAGAGAATAAAAAGAAATCTACAATTTACTCCTACTAGGATTTGCAGAGAATCAGTTCTTTAGTTCTCTCCTTTGAAGTGTTTCTCTACACATACCTGCTTAGAAGTACTGTGTACAGTCATGTTCATTGTATTAATCAGGGTCCTCTAAAAGAANAGAACTGAAATACNTATTTCAAAGGNAATTAGTGCATGTTGGAGAGGATGAGAACCAGGTAATAGCTCAAGCCACAANGCTGTGTGTCTTAGCAGTTCTATGTAGTGGTGAAGGCCTGAAGTNTTCCTAGAGAGATGCTTGTCTCCAGCCCAGTTTGAAAGACTGAAGAAGCTTGGTTCCAATACCAGAGAAGGGTGGCAGCAGTGGTGATAACAGAGTAGATGCCTTCACCAACAAGGGCTGAAGGTNGGCAAATAAAAACAANAAGTTTACCCTCGTNCCTCCTTATATCTGAGCTTCCAGTAGAAAATATGTCCACTCTGGATAAAGGTCTTCCCTCAGTTAGTTCTTCACAGAAATACTTTCACTCACTCAGAGTCACATCTCTTAGTTTCTTCTAGACTCTATTGAACAACCAGGATTAAGCACCACAGTGTACCCACTTGTGAACCTGACACAATCGGTCACTTATCCTCCTCCTATGACATTTAATATCAAAATGTANGCAACAGCATNGTCATGATTCTTCCTAACATGATATAACNATCCAGCATTCAACTTAAAATACACTACTCCTGAAAAAGTGGGAGAGAAACACTCATAGCAATTACTATCCTCTTTTCTGTAACTTATCACATGATTTTGGCTACTGTTCATACCTTCTTTCCCTTACTACCCACTCTGTATTCCCTCCATGTTCAACAAATACCTCAGCATGTTTTTGTTCTTTACCTGGAGATGTTACTAACAAATTTCTTTCTGAATGGTTTGGACCATTTATCATCTTGCTTTGCCATCGGTGCAGCCCCTCTTCCCTACAGAGCAATGGAATCATTGCCCTTCATTTGCTCTTTGCTGAACATTCAGACAAAGAAAGCAATATCACATTTGAAGCCTGCTTCCCACAGAGGCTCAGAAGTCCCTTCCATTTACTGCTCACCTAGTAGGCGTTAACTNTGTCTGGGAGTGCAGGAGATGTAGTACCCATTTTGAACCCACTAGACTCNGGTTGTTAGTTCCAAACTCAGGGTCACATAGGTGACCCTAGTTAAACTCTGTGGAAGAAGAACAAGTAATAAACATAAAAAAAGATTTTTAAGGAAAAATGGACAGAGGTAGAAGGGAAATAAAAGAGGATAGTGGAAGAGTAACCAGACACACTCTGTTTATGTATGAAATTTTCAGAGAATAGAATTTATTTATGTAAACTGAAAAAAACAGAGTTAAGAACCGTGCAGATTTCTGGGTGAGATGATGGACTGGAAACTGCCTTATTGTGGCCCAGTAAGTGGNAATAAGGAAAAGAAAACACTCCATTCCAGTGAGAAAAACTTTGGAAATTTGCAAAGGTAGAACAGCTAAGAAAAGTAGAGGAATGAAAGTGGTGAATCACAAAACAATAAAGCACCTCAGACAGGGGCAGTGTGTGGCTCCCCGGGGGAGGAGGCAGGAGCTTCATCCTTTCCAAGTCTGCGTCTTTCCTTCTTTTACTTAACCTTGATTTTCCCCCCTTTCCCTCACTCGTTACTTTACCTAATTCACGTTTACACATTTACCTTAAATGAGTTTGAAGTTTATACCAAGTATATTTACAATTTTCTATTTTGTAGCAATTGGTGACATACGAGTGTGATTTAATTGACCTTTAGTATATTTCTATACTTTTCCATAGCTTGATGTCATTACTGTGAAAGAACTGTGTTCTGTCTAAGTGGATCTGGAGATTAAAACAATGAAAGATTTAGCATGCCCAATAAAAAGATTCCCAGTCCTCAATGACTGAACCCAAAGACAAAAGAGGAGNAAATGCCAGATGAAGATTTCAAAAACTTACTGACTAAAATGATCCATGACCTTGAAAGGGAAACAAACAAGCATATAAATTCAATCTAGGGTTGGCAGAGGGAGGCATGCAACACAGAAGGAAAAGAGAGATGGGAATCAACAGTGTGNATGAAAAAGCAACATGACAGGAAAATTTAGCAAAGAAATTGAGATTTTGAAAAACATGTGTGTTGATTATGGGAAAACTCAATACAATGAATAAACGAACACGAAGGAAAGCACGTCTAACAAGCTTGACTACATATAGAAAGACTGTCAGGAATGGAGGACAAATCTGAGGAAATACAGTTTACAAACATTAGTAAAGAAAACCAAATAGTACAATCACAATTCCCCAGAATTGTGTTGCATAATCTTTTGTCTTTTGATTTGTCTNTTGATTAAGAGACAAACTCTAAGAATTATTGAGAGAGAAAAAGATTCTAGGAGAAACACAAAAGCCATGGTATTTGATGAAATCACAGAAGAATGNTTTCCAAGTCTAGAGAGAGAAGCAGACATGCAAGTGAGTAATAGCATTGAGAACTTTAAGTACACGTGATCAGAGATAGATATCTCCACAGCTATGGCTTCTGGGCATGAGAGCTGGACAATATCAATCCAATCCAATCAAAACTCCAGTGTAAAGAGAGAAAAGACTCATGAGACTTAACTCCTANCTGAGGGGCTACTGGACACTGGGGAAGGAAAAGTCAGTTCTCTTCAGTGGGGTGGCCTAGAGTAGGTGGCCTATACTCCAGCTGATAGTGGTCTATGCCCATGAACTTTGTAGAGAAAGCAGAAAGAGGCCCAGTCAGCTTTAGAGAAGATGAGNGGGGGGAAGATATGATGTAAATATTGTATTCATGTATAAAATTGCAAAAGAATACATTAAAAGTTGCATGAAAAAATGCCACCTCTCCTGTAAAGGTAGAAAAGTCAGAATAACCCTAGGTATCTCAGCAACACTAATAGACAGGAACACATAAAATGATGTGTTTTGAGTCCTTGCAGTATATAACCAAGAATGCCACATCCAACAAAGTCATAATTAAACTCTTTTGAGGTATAAGGACATTTTAAGCACAAGCTAAGAGAGTTTATGACTACCAATACNGATTGCAGACGATACCAAATGGAAAGCTATGGGCAGAGGTTGAAGAAAGGCATATATATCATGAGAACAGAGGAAAAAAATAAATTTCTCAAGAAAAACACAGAAAGGTGGAAGTGGGAAAGAATCTATTATGTGTAACACGTTAAACCAGCAAAGTCTGGTACTGGCATTGGGAGAAAGTAAAGAACAGATAGTAGATCAACCAAACAGAAGAACAGCTGACAAAATTACTGGAATTAGTAAGCATCTCTGATTAACCTTAAATGAAAATGACTTCAACTCANCAATAGAGACTCTAACTGGGTGAACAAACAAGATCAGGCCAGCAAGGTGACACAGCAGTGAAAGTTTCTGCTGCCAAGCATGACAAATTTAGAGACGCAGATGGTTGAAGGAGAGAACTGATTCCAAAAGTTATCCTCTGGCCTCAAAATACATACCATGGTACAAGTGAGTGTAAGCATGTACCTACCCATTCACATCCACAAATACATGAAATAAACAAATAAAATATAATATAAAACTTTNAAAACTACGTCCAAGTATGCCTTTTGTAAATAACACACACATAAAGATATCCGCAGACTGAGCATCAGAGGGTAGAAGTTACTCTCTCAAACAATGAAAGCTAGACTAAATCAACTTGGTCTAGAAATTCTAACATTTGATAAAGTAGACTTCATTGTTTCATTTTTAATTTTATAATTATGAGTGTTTACCTGCACGTATGTCTGTGCACCACATGTATGGTGCCCACAGAAGCCAGAAGAGGTCATAAGATCCTCGGAGACTGAAGTCACCAGTTGTGAGCCTCCACGTGAGAGTTAGAAATTCAACNTGGGTCCTCTGCAAGAGCACCAATTGCTCTTTACCACTGAGAAATCTCCAGAGTCTAATAAAGTAGATATTAAACCAAAATTAGATAGATGAGATAAATAAAGTTACTACTAGGACTGAAAAAACAGCTCAGTAGTTAAGGTCACTTGCTGCTCTTGCAGAGGACCAGAATTTCAATCTCAGTTTCTATGTCACAGGACTCAACAACCACCTGTAACTCCAGCTCAAATGGAATTTGATGCCCTCTTCTGGACTTTGCATACATTGGCACATATGTGCACATACCCATCTCCACACATACACATATAAATAAACATAAATAAATCCTAACAAAGAAGGCCTTTACATATTGATAAAAGGAGCAATTCAGTAAGAAGATTTAACAGCCCTTCCTTGTTGTCATGTCCCAGTCCCAAACTCCTGCTCAATCAGAGGCCACTCTGGCCACAAGAACTCCAGATAGGTTGCCACTCTGCAGACCTCCCCGACTCTTTCAGTGCCCCCANCAGCACTATCTTCAGTTCCCNCTCCACTACTTGACACTGTGTTCCAGTGGATAACTTGGGCAAGAGAGACCCTTGCTTGACCAGAGACCAACACCAGAAATACAGGTAGGCCACTTGTCTGCTGACCTCCCCTTCTCCTTCAGGGCCCCTGAAACTACCCTAAATCCTCCTCCCCTCCTCTCAAAGCAATTCTATTAAAACAAGACAAAGCTGTCCATGCTCTNCATATGTATTCAGTATAATATTTGAAGTTCCAGATAGTGCAATAAANCAACTGAAGGAGTTCAAAGGGATTCAAATTGGAGAGGAAGAAGTCAGAGTATCATTATTTGCAGATGATGTGACAATATACATAAATGACCCTAAATATTGTATCAGGGAACTCTTATAGCTGATAAACCTTCAGCAAAGTGAATGGATACAAGATTAACTCAGACAAATCAGTAGCCCTGCTTTCTACAAATTACATATGGACTGAAAAAAAAATCATGGAAATAACACCTTTTATAATGGCCTCAAATTATATAAATTATCAGGGGTAATCTAATGAAGCAAGTGAAAGACTTGTATGACAAAAACTTCAAGAATTGGAAGAAAGAAATTGAAGAAGAAGANATCAGAAGATGAAAAGATCTCCTGTGCTCATGGATTGGTAGGATTAGCATAGTAAAAATGGCCATCTGACCAAAAGCAACTCCATTAAAATCCCAACATAATGTTTTACAGACATTGAAAGGACAATACTCAACTTCATATGGGAAAACAAAAAACCCAGAATAGCTAAAAACCACCCTGAACAATAAAAGAATGTCCAGTAGCATCACCATCCCTAATTTTAATGTGTACTACAGAGCTATAGTAATAAAAACAGCATGGTATTCGCATTAAAAACAGACNCATTAATCAATGGAATCAAATTGAAGATCCAGACATAAATCNACACACCTATGAAACACTTGTTTTTGATTAAGAAGCCAGAAATAAACAATGGAAAAAAGANAGTACGTTCAACAAATGGTGCTGTTNTAACTGGATGTCTGCAAGTAGAAAAATGNAAATTGATCCATATTTATCACCCTGCATAGAACTCAAGTCCAAGTGGATTAAAGACCTCAACCTTAAACAAGAAACACTGAATTTGGTAGAAGAGAAAGTAAGGAATAGGCTTGAATGCACAGTAGGAGACTTCCTGAACAGAACACTGATAGCTCAGGCTTTAAGGTAAAAAATTAATAAATGGGACCTGATGAAACTGAAAAGCTTCTGTCAGGCAAAGGTAACCATCAATAGGACAAAACAGCAGCCTACAAACTGGGAAAAGATTTCCCCAACTCCACATCTAATAGAGGACTAATATCCAAAATAGATAAATAACTCAAGAAACTAGACATCAGCAAACCAAACATTCTAGTTTAAAAAATAGGGGACAGATCTAAACAGAGAATTNTCAACAGAGAAATCTCAAATGGCTGAGAACCACTGAAAGAAATGTTCACTATCCTTATCCATAGGGAAATGCAAATGAAAACAACTCTGAGATTCTATCTTACACCTGTCAGAATGGCTAAGATCAATAACGCAAGTGGCATTTCATGCTGGTGAGGGTGTGCAGCAAAGGGGAACACTCCTCCACTCCATTGCTGGTGGGAGTGCAGACTTTACATCCACTGTGAAAATCAATATGGTGTTTCCTCATAAAATTGGGAATCTATCTATCTCAAAACCTAGCTATACTGCTCTTGAGCATATACCCAAAGGATGCTCCATCCTATCACAAGAACACTTGCTCAACTATGTACATAGCAGCTTTACTCATAATAGCCAGAAAATAGGAGCACACTACATGTCCCTTGACCAAAGAATGGATATAGAAAATGTGGTACATTTACACAATGGAGTATTACTCAGCAGTTAAAAAAAGTGGCATCATGACATTTGCAGACAAATGAATTCAACTAGAAAAAAATTATTCTGAGTGAGGTAACCCAGACCTAGAAAGATAAACATGGTATGTACTCACTAAAAAGTGGATATTAGCTGTTAAGTAAAAGATGATAATGCTACAATCCACAGACTCAGAGAGGCTAAGTGTAAGTGTCACAGCTCTGAAGAGAAAGGTATTCTGCCTGTCCAAAGCCAGGCTATACCTATAGATTGGAAGGGACAGATATCCTGACTATTGGAAACCAGGCTATACCTGTAAGTGTTACAAATCTGAATGGAAAGGTATCCTGGCTGTTGGAAACCAAACTATACCTATATCTGTGAATGGAAAAGATATTCTGGCTGTCAGAAGCCAAGCTATGCCTACAACTCTTAAGAGAAAAATATCCTGGCTGTGGGAAGCCAGGCTATACCTATATCTGTGAAAAGAAAGTAATCTTGGCTGTCAGAAGCCAGGCTACACCTACAGCTGTGTTCCAGTAGGGGATGGTTTCTCCCACAGGAATGTAGCAATCCTGCTCCTCTCTGAGAGAGTCCTTACAGTTTGCCTGTGCTCCACTCTGCTGAGAGTTTCTGCACAGAGATGTAGCAGTTTGCTCCCGCTCAGGTGAAAATTGTTAACTTGTCTGCCCTGCTCCACTCTGGCTAGAGAAGGTCATCATCCAAAACTCATTTAAGAGATTTATTGAGAGGGAGGAATCCAAGAGAGTGGCTGCCTCTGCCAGGGTGGAAAAAGGGAACTCCCCACTGAACAGATACAGGATTATATAAGGCTTCTTAGGGGTGGAGTCTTACCAGGGTAAAGATTTTCAAGGTGGGAATTGTTTGGATTTCAATCCCTGAGCTTGGATAAACTCAGAGATTAGCTGGATTTCATGCTCAGGGATTGGTTGTTTTCATGCTCAGCGATTGACTGGTTTTCCTGGTCAGTGATTGGTTGTTTTTTGTGTTGTGTTGGTCAGGGACAGAGGGTGTTTCTTTAGCTCTGGTTTCAGGGCCAAAGTGTGTTTCTTTCACTGACCCCTTTTAACCTATTGGCTCTGGTTTCAGGGACAGGTTGTGTTTCTTTCACTGGCTCTAATTCAGGGCCAAAGTGTGTGTTTTTTGGGTCTGGTTTCAGAGTCAGGGTGTGTTTCTTTGACTGGTCTTTTACTCTACATTTAAGTAACATAGTGCTCAAGGGGGGGCACTTTCCCCGAGAAAGTAAAATAGAATATATTCTGCAGGTGGGCTGGGGGTAGGCAGGGATAGGAATAGGAGGGATCAGGTTGGGGACGGATGATGGTGAGATAGAGTATAGGGAGAGTCAACTAGAATTGGAAAACGTGGGGGCTGTCGATGTGGATACCTAATGCAGTGGAAACTCCTGGAATCTACTAGGGTGACCCTAGCAAAGATTCCTAGTGATGGAGGATATGGGACTGAGCTGTTCATCTTCTGTAACCAGGTGAGGCTTCCAGTTGTGGGATTGGGGTACCAACCTAGCCACAAATCCTTCAACCTACTCTCTGTCCAGCCTGAAAGATGTTCTGGGGCAATACTGACACAGAACTTGTCAGAGTGGCCAACCAATAACTGGTCTGATTTGAGGCCCACACCACAAGAGAGAGCTCATTTCTGGCATTGCATGGTTGACCAGGAACTGGAGATAGGATAGGCCAGAAACCTAGGGTAGAAGCAAACACCACTGGGGAAAAAGAAATCCAATGAAATGATTGCCAATGATGTTCCGCTATACTTATAGATCTGTGCTTACCTATGCCAGTCATTATCAGAGGGGCTTCCTCTGGCAACTGATGGGAGCAGATGCAGAGATCTGCAGGCAAACATTAGGTGGAGAGGGAGCACAGGTTGGAGATCCCCATTAGGTCTTTCCCTTGGAGCTTAGGGAACCTATTGAAAAAGGGAGAGGAGGAATTGTGAGTGCCAGAGTGGTCAAGAACACCAGGAGAGTACATCCTGGGGAATCAACTAAGTAAGGTCTATGAGGGCACACAGAGACTGCAGTGACAATCACAGAACCTGCATGGATCTGCACTAGGTCCTTTGCATATATATGATGGTTGTTGGCTTGGTATTTTTGTGGGACTTCTGACAGTGGGAGTGGGGGTGTCTTTGACTCTTCTGCTTGATTTTGGGATCCTTCTCTACCTACTGGGTTCCCTTGCCCAGCCTTAATTTCAGGGTTTGTGCCTGGTCTTGTTGTATCTTGTTGTAACATGTTCGGTTGATGTCCCTGGGAGGCTTGTTCTTTTCTGGGAGGAAATGGAGGACAGATCTGGGGAAGAGGGGAATTGGGGTAGAATTGGGTGGAGTGTAGGGAGGGAAAGATATGGTCTGGATGGAATTTATTAGAGAAGAATACATTTTTTAAAAAACAAAGATGTAATACTTATAAATGTATATGTTGAATGTTGGATCTCCTAATTTCATTAAACATAGGTCAGAAGGATCATAATATAATAATTGGGAGAAAAGATGCTAGAAGGTGAGATTTCTAAAATTCAAAATAGTTTATAGAGAAGGAGGAATTAAAAAATCAATTAATAGATTATAAACTGCTCTATTGGGAACAGAATAAACAGGATAAAACTCCACTTTCCAGGCCAGTGCCCCGCAGGGGAATCAGGTAGCTAGGGGGTGATGTAAGCAGAGGAATGTGTTTAATGAGCAGATATAAGAAACTGCAAAAGCCTCCTATTATAACCCTTCGACTGAGCAGTCTTGGGCTGGAAAGCATGTAAAGTCTCTTTTGAGGTATTAAGTCTTCTTAAAGAACAAACACATTACTCCCTCTTGCTGTCCTGTGTGAGGCGGAGCTTCAGTTTCCATCCTCAGCCATCAGGGAGATTTTCCTCCCCAGCTTTGGGTCCAGATGAGTTTAAGAGCTGAGTAGATACTGCAAGGAAGGAGAAGAAAAGGAAACCTGAGGTCAACTGAGAGCCAGACCCCTAGACCAGAATGGTATTGCTAGGTTTGCCTGCTTTGTGATTTGTTATTTATTTATAATACTTCATCTGTTCATTATTCTTCACGTAATCATTGTGTCTAGAAGAGAAATCAGTGTTGAACCGATTGATGCAAGGTTCATTGCTGACAACGAAATGATAATAACAGAAGCACAGATAGAAGAGGAAATTCAGCATTAGGGAGATAGCCCAGTGGTTAAAGTGCTTGCACAGAAGCATGCAAACAAGTTTTGGATCTTCAGAGCTTATGTAATGACAGTGGCCAAGGCAAACATCTGTTATCCTAGCCTCAGAAGACAGATGTGGCAGTTTCCAGAGCAAGTTGGCTAGCAAGACTAGTCATATCAGTGAGTTCTGGGTTTGACTGAGAGACCCTGCCTCAAGGATTAATATGGGAGAGGGATATAGGGAGGTTCCAGACATAATCTTAGGCCTCCACCCGCACATGTACAAATGTGCCCCCACAGAGATGCAACTTTGCACACAAACATANAATTTACAAAATCTTTCACTCCCATTTCAGCAATAAGTGTGGAGTTCATAATAGCACTTCTCTCTCATAAAATACTCTTTACTAAAGATTAAATTAAATAATTTCTGTAAGATTTTAAACTTCGGTTATTGCTATGATTTATATATGAAGTGACCCTCATAGGGAAACACAAAAAGGCATTTGAACATTTAGGTCCCAGGTCGTGGTGTTGTTAGGGAACTCTGTAGAACCTATAAGAGATGAAGCCTGTGAAAAGCCCTATTTAGAGCTATTGCCCAGAGCTTTCTAAGATAGTTCCAGAATAGAAAGCCTATTGCTGTTGCCCTTGGTTATTCCCCAGAGGTGGAAGGTGAGTTTCTATTGCTGAAGACGTTGTGCTCTTCAGAAACAGGGCTGCAGAGACCCCTAAGCTGGGACTGACCTGAAAGTTCCTTCCCTGAAGACTACTTTTCATGATGCTAGAAGGCAAGCTTATAAACAAGAGAAGCTGTAGTCCTACTCAGCTATGGTACCTACAAAGCACACCAATGACCAGCATGGCACGATAACCTTAAGGGTGCACTAAGGGCCTACACACCTTGACCATAACTAACTGTTCTCTAATTGGATTAAGACCCTTTTAACAAGATGTAGACCATAACTGATACTGGAAACCTAGCTAACTATTCTGTGCTAGTGGAGTCATAAAAGAGAATCTAGAACTACCATTTTAATAAACCTGTATAATCCCTAACAATAATCTGTAAACATTTGTTCTCTTTTTTTCCCCTTGGTTTTCTGAGACAGGGTTTCTCTGTGTAGCCTTGGCTGTCCTGAAACTTGAATTGTAGACCATGATGGCCTTAAACTCACAGAGATCTGCATTTGTCTGCCTCCTGAGTGCTGAGATTAAAGTCATATGCCACCACCGCCCAGCCTAAACATGTGTTCTTATACACTCAGATAAGTGTAGTCTTCACTCCTCATCAAGGAAATTTCTCTTTGCAACATATGGAGGCCACTACAGAAAATCACAAACAATCAAAATGAAGTTTTACAGCCCAGTGCCAACAAATGCATCTACAAAACACTCTTGCTCAGAAGGCTCAAAGTACATTGTCAAAGTACATTGTGGAAAGGGGCACAAAGGTTGTAAGAAGCAGGGACTTTGCTATGAGATTGTGTCTCCTAGTAATACCAGAAGCTATAACTATAGAGTCTCACCAACTTGGCTTCTCAAATGTAAACTGAACAAGGATGACACCAATGCCTACACCAAATTGGATGGAGGAAAATCCACAAGGCCTCCATCTTAAACAAAAAACTATAGGCAACTGAGGAAAGCTCAGAACAGGGGACGTGACATTGCCTATGGAAGATCATAGGAATTAAATGTTCTGTGACAAACATTTAGCCCTGAAAACATACATACAGGTATGACTTAAAGATATATATATGTGCTTATATGAATGTAGTAACAATTAGCCAAAGAAAGGAGGCCATGAATTTGAATGAGAGCAGGAAGGGTATATGGGAAGGTTTGGAGGGAGAAAAGGAGAAATGTTGTAGTCAAGTTTTGCCCAGAAAATATAAATATAAATAAGAGGTGGAGCCTTGTTGGGGGGTCACTGGGGATGGGTTTTGAGGTTGTATAGCCGGCCGCCATTCCACATTCTCTCTCTTTCCTCTGAGCAGATGATGTGTGATCACTCTGCTTCCTGACTGACATGTCTTCCCATGCATCACCTGTGAAGCTGTAAATCAAAATAAACTCCTCTAAGTTGCTTTTTGTCAGGACATTATATCTCAACAACAGAAATAAACTCATACCAATATTGTTCCCTAAATAAATGTACTTATAAAGAAGGTATAGTGAGACTGATTGATTGATTGCCTGATTAATTAGGACTTCAATGGTATGGAGAAATTGATCTGANGCTTGTAGTAGAAGTTTCCCTAATTTGGCCATAACCCAGATACCTAATATTTCTACCAACATATTTGGAAAGTGTATCAATTTAAGATGTCTCTTGGTTCTGGAACAGTAAAACTTCATAAAATTGCCCCATCTTCAGAAAATGATATTTGGTTCAAGCTGGACATGCAGTCCTGGGCCATGTTCACTCATATTTGACTTCAGAATAACTATTTCTCTTTATCTTAGTGACAAGAACTANTTTTGCATCATCAGTTCACAGAATGACCCAAGAGCATCTCTTCTAATNAGTATCCATTTCAAAATGAGAGAATTTAATGACAGCTCTTGGGCTCAGATGATAAAATTTCTAGTCAGGTTAGTAAAGGACCCTGGAACCGAGTTCTGATATTTTATGTGAAAGGAACACACAAATACCCATCTTGTTAAATAAAGGCTAATAATTATGTAAACATGCCAGGGGGTTGGTACCTACCACCACCAATGCTGTAATTATCCATGAGAGCCAATCAAAAAAGAATCATTANTGTTAAGATTCAACCCGAAGCAGGGATGTAATGCTAGGAGATCAGGTCTCTTGGCATATGTGAGACTATGGAGAAGGAAAAACTAAAAAGTAGATTTACTGATTGTAAACTAGCCTTAAGGGAAAGAGNATCAGAAGGAGAATTTTTTCTTTCCAGGCTGGTGCTCCNCAGGGAAATTGGGCANTTAGAGAATGNTGTAAGCAGAGAAGAGTATTTCTAATGAGCAGTTATANGAAGCTGAAACTGCCCCCTCTGATGACTCTAAGACTGAGCAGCTTTGGGTTAGACAACATGTGGGATATTATTTGAAGTCTTAAGTCTCCATAGGGGACAAAACTCCTTACTGTTTTGCTAGAGCTTCAGTCTGCATCTTCAGTCATCCAGGGAAGANCTCGATCTTCATGAGGAGACCTTCCTCCACATTCTTGTGTCAAGGTGAGTCTTAGAGCTCAGTGGATACTTCAGGGAAGGAGCAGAGGATGGAACCTGAGAATAGTTACCCAAGATCAGCTGAGAACCAGGCCTACCTAGCCCAGAGTGAGATTGTTGTGGTTAGCTGCTTTGTGATTGATTATTTATTCAAAATATGTCATTTATTCACTATTATTAATTTTCTCCTTATTTTTTGTGTATTCATCAAGTTAAAACAAGAAATGATTAGCANCAAGTTTATGGCTGAAGGCTTAAAATGCTTCCAGTAAAAGAATGTAATTCTGCTGATCTTTGCAATTACAGGGAGTTGATAATCAGGGTATTAGTTGTGGAGTAGAATTTTTTCTGCTTAAGATGAGACGTATTCACCTATGTTTGCATTGAGGAGAAGAATGCAGAGAAGAGACTTTTTGAAAATCTTACCCAGCAATAGAAAAATTCCTGATGTACTATTCAGTGTGTATTACCTTTTCCTCTGGGTATCCATATGGAAACTACTTTATATGTGAATGATGTATGCCTATGAGCTTTAGCTCATAATTATTTCAATACCTGTGAGACTGTGGATATTCATATTTGTTAGTCAGTTCCTTTATGTGGTGCAAGCCTCTGATCAAGCCTTTGTCTTGTATACTGGGGCAGAACACTTCCAATTTTGTTTTCCAGTACTTTTTGTCAAAGAAAGTATTACTGCATTTTGCCTGCATAGACTACCCTTTTGCCATAAAGCACTTTCATGTATGTATTTTGCCTCTGTTTTCATTTTATCCTTATTTATCACTTTTTCATGTAAATGTGTATATATGTTACTTAAATGAGTTGAGGAAGTTAGTAAAATTTAGCCCTTTGCTCATTTGTCCATGTGAAGCTTACAAAATCGAAATTCTGTGTACTACTGTACAGTGGGCATGCCCTGTACCCAATCAGTGTGAGTAAATCATGAAGATCATATCCCTAGCAGCAGAGGCTCAGGCATTATGTGAGTGTAGTGGTATTGTGGACATGCATGATTCTCAGAACAGGGGTGCCTGGACCCATGTGTTCCAATAGAATTCTTATAATATAGAATGTTAACTAATTTAATTTAATCAGACTATGCCATGTATCCACTTTGCTCAGTGGATGTCTTTGCACCAAAATTAATAATAAACCATAAGTACATGTTGTGANCACACAAAATACAGGCATTCTGTAATTCAAGGACAGGTCATTCTTGGTGTGGGGCTCTACTGTACAACATGTGGCATTTGATATCCTACTATTTGGGAAACCAAGTCACCCCTGATTGAGAACTACCCTTTCAAATTAGTACCCTTTCAAATTAGTTAAGTATTTTAACAGAGTGCTGTAAGAGTAAATTAATAAGAAAGACTATGAGAGATCATTAAAAGCATGGCACATAGTTATTAGAAAATATGCATTCTTTGATATAAATTAGCTGCTTTATAATACTTTATTTCTGGGCTCTGTAGATGTTATTGTGTGAAAAGGAGAGAAAGAAAACTACACACACACAGCAATACACAAGGAAGGTGTTTGTCATGGCTGATGAATACTGTTATGAATACTGTTGATTAATGCATCCATATGAAAGATGTGAGGGATGAATATGGACATAATATGAAAAAGAAATTTTGATGTAAACCAAGACCGTAGTCTACAGGCATGTCCAGCATTCATATTCATGAAACTGCTATTAATGTAGTGTTTTTATTTTTCTCTCAGGAAAGAAATTTATGGGTTTTCAAATTTTAACATTCCTGGTTAATCAAGGCATTATTATATTAATTTTAAAAATTTTGACGTTTCCATCCATGTATATGATGACTTTGTTTGTATTCACACATTCCACTACTTCTCCCACTTCACAAATTACACAAATACATAATGAAATGAGTCTCTCATGTGTTTGATTTGGGGACACATGGATGTGAAAATAAAAGGGAGGCAAATAGTATTTTAAAATTTTATCTCTGCAATCACAGTGGTCTTTAGTATGGTGTCTAGCTGCTATCACTGTGCAGCATCACTATGTGGGATACGGTGTGAATATTTGGCACATATGTATAATGTGTAATAATCAAGTCCAGTCATTCAGCATATTTAGCTTATGTATTGTGCATTATAACATTGTGTTGGAATTCTTCAAATTCCTCATTTTGAATTTTTATTAATTTTTAAAATGTGTTATTAGAAAATATATGCAGGGTTAGAATAGTCAACTACAATTGTTTATTATGATTATAAAATCATATACATAAAAGCACATGTATGAGCTACAGTCACCTTACTGTGCTTCAGGATATTAAAATTTATTCTGCCTATATAAACATAGTTGGTACCCACTCTGCAGTCTCTTACTATAACTCTTCCTCTCAGCTAGCCTCTTGTCATCAATGTTTAAGTATTTCCTATACTGATTTTTAAAAATACTTTCAAATTTTTGATTTACAAATATTCAGTGCACATATTAATGACATCAGTATATTTTAGTACATTTACACAGGTGGGTAAAACAAAATTGAATGAGAGTCTAAAAAAGCTAAGAAAGATATGAAATATGAATGGTTTGGTTATATAATCATGAGTTATGAACTAAAGATTAAATTGACAGTATGTTCCCTAAAAGTCCAGAGAGAGGAATTCATCAAGACTTACACTGACTCATATAAAGATCTGAGTATGCCGATACCTACAACAAAGATGATGTGAGTTTAATTGAATTACAAGAAAAACAGAGGCCTTCCGGAAACTCAATAGTGGAGGGTAACACTCTTTCAATATATTCCTAAAGGACTTGCAATCAATATAACAATGAGATGCTCGGTCATCAGAGTTTATTGCCACATTATTTAAAATAGCCAAGTTATGAAATCAGCCTAAGTGTCTATAAACAAGTGAATGGATAAGGAAAGCATGGCATGTGTACACAATGGAGATTCATTCAGCAACAAAGTAGAATAATGTTAGGGGCTGGAAAGATGGCTCGGTGGTTAAGAGCATGTCCTGCTCTTGAGGAATGCCTGAGTTCAGTCACTTCCATGGTTATTTTCCATGGGTAGTTTACAAAATGGAAATCCTGGCTCAACTTCTACATTAGCCAAAGACACTCAGTTCCTTTTAGCTTGTAAATTTATTTTCAGAATTCTCATTTGTGACTTTAGACATCCACAGCACTGGCTCTCTTGAAATATCTGATGAAAGAATGAATGAATGGTTTTGACTTTGACCAAGCTGCAGTAGCTCAGGATTGCTAACTCAGCTATACCACATCCTGAGACCAGGAAAACAGAACAATGCCTATTTTCAGCTTCTGTGTTTGGAATAGCTATGCAAATCTGGTCTGTGTGCACATGTATTTTTCATGTGGTTTTGCAGAAACCATGATTTCTTTTCACAGTTTATGTTTTTGATTATCCTTATTATGTAAGTTTTTTCCACATTGCTGTCTTGTTTTCATTTTAATGTTCTTTCATCTGGAGAAACATAATTTAATTAGTCCCTTATGGTTGAATATATTTGGTGTTTTCCTTTTTAACAAAATAGTGCTGCAATAACCATGTTACAAAATAAAATTCAAATCCTTGGGAGTTCTGGCCAAATTCTCCTGGATATCCTGTGGACTAATCAGCGAGGGCAGATGCTGAGGAAGGCTTAGTGGGGACAGCCTCAGAAGGCCGTGGTGGGCCATGGTGGGCCTTGCATGTTTGTTGACAAGCACTCCTCAGAGCAAAGGTGCTGGACCCCTGTACGGAAGAGTGATTCTTATTATGGCAGGAGATCCTAAACATAAATAGTAGTTAGTAGGGCATCCATTTCAATTCATTGCATGCCTCGTCAAGAAACTTACATGCAAGAAAACCATGGTGTGAATGAGTCTCCCTCTGTCTTGCAGTTTAACACCAACATTCAGACTACTTTATTGTCCAGCGTTCTCTGACACCAGCTCTCATCACACTTTGTCTTTCTCATTGTCTCCTTGGTGGCTTCAAACATCTGAAACAAATATCTATCTCTGGGTTTGACACTAGCAGGGTGAGATTTCTGAAATCAAACTACTGGCTACCTGAAGTCTCTGTTTCAATGTCATCTTCCCTTCTGTTCTTGTCCTAACATTTATATAATTAGCATCCTCGGTATTTGAAGGCAGAGGTAAGTAATCATGAGATTAATAAGCACAATCCCTACATTTATACTTCAGACACACTTGTGAGCATGCACACACAGATAAAGACACAGATACACACACATACAGACACAGACAAAGATATAGACACACACATGCAGACACAGAACCATGCTACGCACACATACTTTCTTGGGCTGTAAGTCCCTTTTTCTTTTTAAAAACAATATTTTATATTTATTCTTCCAAAACTTCATACATGTATACAATATTTCTTGAACATATCATCCCCATTCCCTGCTCCATCTATTTCAGGACCCAACACATCTCCCTCCAGAGATTCATAGTCTCTTTTTTATAACCAATTAAGTCCAATTGGAGCTTCTCATATGTG
This sequence comes from Neotoma lepida, assembly GCA_001675575.1. Taxonomy (NCBI): domain Eukaryota; kingdom Metazoa; phylum Chordata; class Mammalia; order Rodentia; family Cricetidae; genus Neotoma; species Neotoma lepida. The sequence goes on from LZPO01067248.1 coordinate 28,867, forward strand.
CATAGATAAAGGAACATCCTCTGGGATGTGAGCAACCTTATAGCAGTCACAACCTTGTGAAGAAAAGTGATTCCCTCTCTCCCAGTAGCCATCAATTGCCTATAACTCCTTTGTTGGGAAGAAGCTCAGTAGCTCCTCCTCATCCATGATGGAATTTTTAACTGGCTTGATTTTGTGCAGGCCTCCTCTAGATAACCACAGGTGCTGTAAAATCCTATGCAAAACAGTCATGGCATGTCCAGAAGCCAGCATTTCTTCTGGGATTTTAGAAGACAAAGACCTGCAACCTCTTATTTATGGTCTTTTTCTCTCCATGTATCTGGTTACTGTCTTTGGAAACATGTTCATCATCCTGGCTATCCTTTCAGACCCCCGTCTGCACACCCCCAAGTACTAAATCCTTTCCAACCTGATATTTGTTTTATTTCAACTGCTGCCCCAAAGTGACATCTGGTGAACATCCAGACCCAAGCAAGGTCATAATCTATGTAGGGTGCATCACCCACATATATTTTTCCTGCTTTTTGTAGAATTGGACAATTTTTTACTGACTATCAAGCCGATGATTATTATGTGGCCATCTGTCATCCCATGCACTACACAGTAATCATGAACTATCACCTCTGTGGATTTCTGGTTCTGGTGTCTTGAATTGTAAGTGTTCTGCATGCTCTGTTTCAAAGCTTAATGATGTTGCAACTGTCCTTTAGCACACAGCTGGAAATCCCATACTTCTGTGAACCTAATCATGTGGTCCAGCTCACTTGTTCTGACACTTTTCTTAATGACCTTGTAATGTATTTTACACTTGTGCCGTTGGCTACTGTTCCTCTTGCTGGTATCTTCTATTCTTATTTCAAGATAGTATCCTCCACAGTGCAATCTCCTCAGTCTAGGTTAAGTACAAAGCATTCTCCACCTGTGCATCTCACTACTCGGTCGTCTCTTTATTTTACTGCACAGGTCTAGGAGTGCACCTCAGTTCTGTTGCAAGCCACAGCTCACAAGCAAGTGCAGCAGCCTCGGTCATGTACACTGTGGTCACCCCTGTGATGAACCCCTTCATCTACACTCTTAGGAATAAAGATGTTAAGAGTGCCATAAAAAGACTCTTCGGGAGGAAATTATAAGGAGTCCCACATCTCCCCACCTGACATCTCCCCACCTGATGTCCCTCCTAGCTTCATATCATCTCCTTTATTTCTTTTTTGTTATTAATAACCTTGTGAGGCCAATTTGTGCACACGTGCATGTGAGCAACCTACTACTCACCATGTCCCCAAAGGAGAGAGACACCTGGGACCTGGGACTCTGGTCAGATGGTAAAGAAATTTGTTCTTTCTGTTTACTTCCTGAATTTCTCATCAGAAGATTTCAACTGCACATGGCAAGCAACTCATATGATTAAGATTTCTACTTTCTGGTACTGAAACCATTTTCCTGGTGCCCCATCCCAAAGTTATTGCAAAATGACACAAGAACCACTTAGAAATGCCCATTCATATAAAGAACAGGCATGCTTTAAAAAAACCATAACTTATTCCCACAAGGCATATATTTTTATTGAGGAACATTTGTTTGTTTCACTGTAGGTTCCATCATGAGATTAATTATGCATATAAAAACATTTGCTAAATATGTAAATCATGTACTTCTGAGTATATCAAAATTTTTCTCTTTTGTACCTTTTACTCTTTATCAATATCTTAACTTTCCTTTTTCACTCTCTCATTTTCCATTTTCCCGCGTGTGTGTGTGTGTGTGTGTGTGTGTGTGTGTGTGTATGTTTCTGTATGTGCACAGGTGCATATGCACATGAGTGCATGCTCATGTAGAGGCCTGAGGCTTATGCTAGGAATCAGCCTCTACTTCTCTTTGACCTTGTTCATTCTCAGTGCTCTGTAGAGAGCATGCCCTTGGGACCCCTAACTCCTCCTTCAGAGGATTAAATTAGAAGCAAGCCATAACACAATATTGTTTGGGTTCTGGCAATTCGAATTTAAATCCTTACCTTTGGATGAAAGGCATTTAACTATATTCCAAGGCTTAACTTGTCTTCTTAATAATAAGGAATTTAGCCAGGTGGTGGTGGCGCATGCCTTTAATCCCAGCACTCGGGAGGCAGAGGCAGGCGGATCTCTGTGAGTTCGAGGCCAGCCTGAGCTACCGAGTGAGTTCCAGGAAAGGCGCCAAAGCTACACAGAGAAACCCTGTCTCGAAAAAACCCAAAAAAAATAATAATAAGGAATTTAATTTTTAAATTAATTATTTTTTAGAATGTTATATATGTATTTTACATTATTTCTATACATTCTCCATCCTAATCCTCCTGTGCATGCCACTCCTTCTCAAATTCACAGTCTCTTATTCTTTACTATTATTATTGTCATAAAATATATATGCACACAGATGAGTTTATGCCACCTATTGAGTTCCCTTAGTGTTGCTCATAGGTATGTGTTTAGGGTTAACCAAATAGTAGTGGACAAGCTATTGGGGTACTTGTCCTTGGAGAAGACTCATTCTCCTTCTCTCTATTCATGGGTAATTGTCTAGGTTTAGACAATTTTCTGTGAGCTCTCTCTCTCTCTCTCTCTCTCTCTGTGTGTGTGTGTGTGTGTGTGTGTGTGTGTGTGTGTGTGTGTGTGTGTGAAGTTTCTCCTCTGAGTGAGACTTAAGTCCAATAACTATTGGTTACCTCTAGTATGTAAGTGTCACTGTTATATTTTTTGGGGATGTATTGCCATTCTAGTCATTGTTGTGGTTCATAGATTTTGCAACTGGGTAATACTATTGATTAATTTTCTCCATGCATCTTCCATGGCCCTTTCAGAAGTAGATGATGTCTTCAGCAATAGAATCTTCCCTTCACAATCTGGGAGGTAACCAAGGACAATAGCAGTAGCCTAAACTGTTTATATGCTGTTGATCAACAATTCAAAGGGAACTTTTCCATTCCTGACACAGGGGGGGGGTGTTAGATAGTAGTCATGGCTTCTAAGGATATCATCCTCACCCCCATGTTGTAATTTCATTTAAATTGAATATATATATATATATATTCACACACATGCACACATATACTTGTGTGTAGTTTAAGTAAATGGAAAATGATTCCCTATGACATTTTCAAACCTACTTGTTATTTTGTTATTTATCCCTTCTGTCAGCTCTGTGTTGCCCTCCATTCCCCCTCTACAGGTAAGTTCCCCACCTCTTGGTTTTCCCGTTTTCCCTTTTAAATACCTGTGTCATAGTAGTCCCCTCTCTAGAGCTCTTTCTCTGCTTTACCACTGCTATGGATATCTTTTTAAAAACAGTTTTCTTTTATTGAAAATAGATTCTCTTCTCTAACTATACATCTTGATTATAGTTTCTCCTCCCTCTACTCCCAGTTTGTCCTCACTTCTCCTCCCCTCTGGATCCACTTCATTTCTGTCTCTCATTAGAAAATAACAGAGTTCTAAGAGATAACACTCAAGCATGACAAAATGAAATATAATAAGATGAAGCAAAATTATCTTATTGAAATTGGACACAGCTACTCAACAGAAGGAAAAGAATCCCAATGGCAAGCACACAAGTCAGAGACCCATTCATTCACAGTGAGGAGTCCCATAAAAATACTAAGTTAATAGCTATAATGTATATGCAGAGGACCTGGTGCAGCACCATGTAGGCCCTGTGCTGGAGCTTCAGTCTCTGTGACCTCAACTGTGCCTGGCTTGGCTGATTTAGAGGGCCTTGTTTTCCTGGTGTCCTCCATCCCCTCTGGCTCTTACATTTTTTCTGACTCCTCTTCCTTGGGATTCCCTGAGCTCCAAGGGGAGAGATTTGATGGAGACCTCCAATTTAGACTTTCTCTCCACTTGCTGTCTGTCTGTGGGTCTTGTATTTGTTCCCACCTGCTGCTGGAGGAAGCCTCTCTGATGATAACTAGATAAGATACCAATCTATGAGTATAGCAAAATATCATTAGGAATCATTTTATTGATATTTTAGAGTAGTAATGTCTGTTTTTACCCTAGGTCTCTGGGCTTTCTAGTTTCTAATTCTTGGTATGGGTTCCTTCTTGTAGAGTGGGCCTTTGGTCAATTATTTGTTGGCTTCTCCCACAAGTTTTGTGCCACAATTGCCCTCGTATATTATCCAAGCAGGACAGATTACACTTCAGAGGTTTTGTGGCTGGGTTTGTGTCCATGTTTATCTTTCAGTAGCCTGCAGAGTACCTTCCTGAACCACAAAGACAGGAGCATGGTTGTGAGGAGTCCATGTAGGCACCCACTTGACTTCTCCACATTCAATGAGTTCTGTGTGGTGTTGTCCTTTGGCAATGGGACCCTGCTGTCAGTTTGAAGAAAGCAATCTTTTGTCCTAGTAACAGCCTAGATTGTTTGGAGATTTCCATTGGACTCCCTTGGCACCATGGACATTTTTAAGGTTTTGGTTTCTTCAGTTACTCCAGGTTATATACTCACATATGAATATTCATATTTGGAATACAGAAATAAGAGAGACTATGTAGCTTTTGTCTTTCTGGGTCTGGGTCACCTTACTTGGTATAATATTTTCCAGTTCCATTCATTTGCTGAACATTTCATGATTTTTCTTTAAAGTAAATAATATTCTGTACTGTGCATGTACCACATTTTCACTATCCATTCATCATTTAAAGAATATTCAGATTATTTCCATTTTTAGCTATTTTAAATACAGCAACAACAAATTAAA
>LZPO01067249.1:21017-33555 GCA_001675575.1 Neotoma lepida
CTGCTGCTTTTGCTGCTTCTCTTTCAAAGTCCAGCTCACTCTGTTATTCAATCTATTAAGGATGTAAAAGTGCCCCTCTCCATTCTGAAGGAACAGTTTATACTCTTCCATCTTTCATTGTTGTAATTTGTATTCAAAGAAGCATGCACCTCTCTGTCTCTCTTTGTCTCTGTCTCTGTCTCTGTCTCTGTCTCTGTCTCTCTCTCTCTCTCTCTCTCTCTCTGCATTTGAATTGTGTTCCTTCCAGCACATAGTACATAAAGGTTTGAGAAGGAATACCTGGTCTCTAGGCTCTAGCTTTTCTCTCCTGCCTTTAGGAATTCTATGTCCATTTACTTCAGCCTGGCCCACTTAACATGTGGCCCTCAAGATGAATTCTGCCTAGGAGTATTCCTCAAGCTTGGTTATGAAGAACATTTTATTTTCTTCCTGTATTCTAGCCTTCATACTGTCTCACCTCTGGAGCTGTAATTCACCATCTCTCTTTTGAAGTCACAGCTGCAGATGGTCTCCTAACCTTGAATGATTGCTTTTTCTAAGCTGACAAAGGCCAAGTGGTTTGACAAGAATCTCCTGTCCTTAAACCTCTTCCACCAACTCACATGTTTGGAAGTCCGAAGATGAGGAAGCTAGTACTGTTTCACAGTTCTCCTGTTCCTCAGAATTTTCTGTTTGAGATGTGTGTATTCCAAGGTATTAGGGCACGGTGAAGACATCATCTGTGGAAACACTTTGATGCAATTTGGGCCTGAAATAGGAAGTGTGGCTGGGCTGCATCTTAGTTCAGTTTCTTCTCTCATCAATAACCTGTTTTCCTGCTAAGATTGCAGTGGTTCTCCAAGGGTAAAGGAATTTGGGTCCCTTTACTCATACCACCATCAAACCTTGCCCCAAACACAGGGTGGCAAGGGCCATGTGGCTTTGCTCTGCAAAGATGCCTCCACAGCACCTTTCTTATCTCAGAGGTTTAAACTTACTTGGATTACAGGACCCTCATCCTTAGTAAATGATTTATATATTTGAAGTATCAGGCTCAGGAAGAAAATCTAGCTCTTTTCAAAATATATGAAAACTACTTATCCATTTGTAACCTTTCAGATTGACGAGGAAAGGTCCATTTTAACTGTGTCTAGATGTGACATATATTTANAAAATTTTCAACCAATTAAAAACTGTATTTACTTCCTTTTCAGGTAAATTACTCTCTACTCTTTTTTCAGTGCTGAGTATCAAAGTCAAACCTCACCAGTGATAGATAAGCACTCTACCACTGTACCATGTATCCACAGACCCACCTCTAAGACAATATCTAACCCATTTTTCTGAAAACGTTATGAACGACATTTTTCAGTGTGATTCAGCATCTTTGTTTTTGCTTATTTAAAAAATGAGGCTGGGTGGCTTGTTAACAAGAGGATGCAAAGTCACAGCCAGGGAGGAAGAATAAGTGTTGGTGTTCCATAATAGAGTAGGGTAATTATGTCAGGGCTGGGGAGATGGCTCAGTGGATAAAGAGCTTGCTATGCAAGCATNGAGGTCTGAGTATGAATCCCTATCACTCACACAAAACCTTAGCATGGCCATGAATATCTATAGCAGTAGTTCTGGGGACAGGAGCAGGGTGACTCACTGGCNGGGCAATCCAGCTGAAACAGCAAGTTCCAGCTTCAATGGGAGATCCTGTCTCAAAGAATAAGGTGAATAACTAATTGAGGAAAACATTTGGATGTTAATTTCTGGGTACCACATGTTTCAGCATAAGCAAGCATACCCCCAAGTCCCAGTGCAAACACACACACAAGCAAACATGGACACATTCATGTATGCACACATACATACATATATACACACAAACACACACATGGGCCAAAAAAGGGTAATAATAAGAGAATAAGTGTGATTATAATCTGGGATATATAATTTGAAACAATTAGAAGAGATTTTAGATTTTCCTATCATAATGCTGTGTAGCAATTTCCTCTTAATTGAAATGTGCCCTCAAGAGGGAGGAGGAAGGCTTTTTACACTAAAAGATGAACACCTTATATGTCTCAGGAAGTCCCTGAATCTGACAAGTTTCAAGAGGCATCTCAAAGTTATGAAGACAGTTAACAACTGGTGGGCTACAGGCTTTCTTGTCTATTGATCCAGCTTTCATGAGTCACCATCTGGACTGGGGTGATCTTTTTGGTGAGGTGGCTATTTTTGAATTGACCATGTCCTGGAAGTAATCCAACAAACACATTGACTTACCAAGGAGGACTTTGGTGGAGCTATCATTTTGGATTGTCATTGGTTTTTCCATCTGGGGTAAGTAAAGTTTTCTTCATGCCTCCCCATGGAAATAACAAAACACACAAAGAAATGATAACTATTGAAGTGATTCATATCCTAAATATACTGAATTAATCATTATACAATGTATGGATATAACAAAATATTCCACTGTCCTCTATAAAGAAGTACAATTATTATCTGTGAAATACAAAATAAATAACAGCTGATATTTATTTTTCTTAGTTTGGAAATCTGGGAAACTTCTCTAAGTGGCAGAAGTCTTAAGGTTTGAGGAAGGCCCACTTTTGGGCTTGTAGACCTGTCCTCATAAAATAGAAAGGCCAAGGGACTCCCAGAAAATACATCTATAAAAGCACAGATACTGGCTTCTCTGCTTTTTTTATTACTATTTTTTATTATTTATTTTAATTTAAAATAATCATCTCAGACTTTTATTTACTCTCTTTATATAGCCTGAGCCATGTCAAGGTTGTGAACTAGCTTTTCTTAGTTTTTAAAATAGAATCTTTACTTGCTTGTTACTGTGACATTTGCNAGCCCTTCTGCTTTTCTTCACAGGTTTGCTAGTCCTACTCTTGTTTCCTGAAGGTTTGGATTTAAAAAAGAAAAGAAAAAAGAAAACTTAACCAAGAAAATGTCCATATTACCCAAAGTTTCTCAAGTTCAATGGAATTTCCTCCTATACTCATTTTGTGACACTTTTTTAAAAAATGGAACTAAAATCCTCTAAGTTCCAAATCTCTAAGACAATCATGAGCAAAGAGGACGCTTTGTGATTTCACACTATGTGATTTCATACTTTGCGATTTCAAACTATTTACTAAATTGTAGTTGTTAGAACTGCATGGTACTATAAAAAAAAATCCATGAAGTAGAAGAACATAGTAGAAAGCCCAGAAATGTGTTTCTGGTTAATGGATTTTCAACAAGGTTCCACAATACACAATGTGAAAAAGAAAACCTCTTCAATGAACAGTTTTGGAAAACTGGATATTCATAGGTGGAAGAATAAATCTGGGCTGTAATCTCATACAATACACATAATTCTAATCAAACTGAATCAAAGACAAAAATAAGATCATAAAATGTGAAACTATAGTAAAAGAAAATNGGGGAAAGTAAAAAAACTTCAAGTTAGTGTATCTCCTGTTAAATTACATCTTGTGCATCACTTTTCATTTTTGGTTTGTTTTTTGGAAATTATTATTGAAACTGAAAATGAGAGGTGACATATGTTCCTACTGNTGCTCAAATTTAGGAAGAATAAGTCAAGATACAAAAAGATATAAATTTAAGGGACATCTGGTATTCTAATTTTTTGATATTTATTACTTCAAATAATTGTTGTAGTTGTTAGCAATAGGACTCTATAACCTTGAATGTCCTTGATAGTCTTCAATATAAGTAATTAACCTGATTACCTATTTTTTATTAATTAAAAATTTTCNTTTATTTTACATCCTGACCACAGTTTCTTCTTCCTCTTCTCCCCCCATCCCCTCCTCCTCACACATCTAGATGTGTATAAGAGACAGCCTCACCTCTGCTCACTGCCCCCCTCATCCACCCCTTTGCTGTTTCTGCTCAGAAAGGGGCAGGTCTCCCATGGCTGTCAACAAAGCATGACATATCAAGTTGAGNTAGGACTAAGCTCCCCCCTTTGTATTAAGGCTGGGAGAGACAAATCAGTATGGGAAATGGGTTCCCCAAATCCAGCTGATTATCTATCTTTTTTTTAGAAGTTTTAAAGGAACTTTTAAAAATGTGTTTTAACTGAAATAGAATTATATCCTTCCTCCCATCCTTTCCCCACTCCCAATTACCTTCCCTCAAACCCTTCCTATGCCCTTCCTACTCTCAAGTTGAAAGTCTCTTTTTCTTTCATTATATCTGTTACACACACACACACACACACACACACACACACACACCCCTCACTTTTTGATTGCTGTGTTTATATTACTTGTGATAAAGAGGCTATGCTATATAAACTCCAGTTGTGAAAATAGTCTTGTTTTCAGAATTATGAATATGATTGATTATAGATTATTGCTTGAAGCATAGATATGATGTGATGTTTCTGCATATGGAAGGCTCACATTGAAAAGCAGGTCTTGTGTCACTCACTCATCTATTTAGTGCTANTATGTTTCACAATTATTGTAGTGTACTGATTTACTCAAATCCTTTTTGTATTATCTTGACTAATTTAGGCTTGGTGTCTACTTTATTGTATATAAGAATATATATCCCTACTTTGTTTTCTACGTGTATAATATTCCATCCTTTGATTTTCATTCTTCATGAAATTTTGGTAATGAAGTATGTTTCTGGCAAGAAAATAAATATATAAATGAAAATAGAAAAAGGAGAAGAAGAAAANGATAGAAAACCTCCGTGGAAAGGATCAGCAATAAATTAAACAAATCAGGATGGATTTCAGGCATGGAAGTCTCTTTTGAAAAAATGACCAGATGCATACAAAACAATTAATAAACATGACCAAAATTTTTAAGAAGTCTTGGAAAAATTCATGAAAAAAAGCCTAAGAATCCATGGAATTTTAGAAGAAGATAAAGTCTAAAATGATAGATAACTTATTCAGGGAAATTGATAGCAGAAAGTTCTTCTAAAACTAGTGAGAGAAATTGGCATGCAAACATAAGTGGCATTAAAAGAATTCCAAATAGACGTTATCAGAGAAGGACTTACTAAGGTATATCATAGTCATGATGTCAAAAATGCAAAGAAAAGAAACAATACTAAAATCTGTAAGGGAAATGGACAAATTCATTTACAAAGGCAGAAACATCAGAATAATGTCAGATCTTTATTCAGAATCTCTCAAAGACAGGAATGCATAAATGATATATTGANGCTCTATACCCATCAAAGTATGTANGTACTGAGATGCAAGGTGACCCATTACTTCATATATTAATCTTAAGATGTAATTTAAAATGCCATAATAATAACCTTTCTAACAAGTGCAAATGAAGGCAATTTATGACAACTGAGCTAGCATTGCCAAAAGCACCTAAAGGAATATTATTCACAGAGGAAGAAGAGAAGCTTTGACCCAACAAATTGGAATTACATTTTGTGTGTCTTTGTTTTCTAGTCTTCTCTCCTTGGTATGGATTAATGTGTTCATTCATACACTCATTCATTCATTCATGCATTCATTCACTTACTAATGTATAGACAAGTGTGCAGATGTATTGTGTTGTCACATGTTACAGTGCATATGGGAGTACAGAGGACAACATTGTTCTCTCTTTCTACTCATATACAGACTCTGGGGATTGAATTCAGGTCATCAGGCTTGGGCTGCAAGTGTCTTTATGCACCAAGCCATCTCACTGATTCCTTGATAACACATTTTAATAAATATCACCTATTTACATAATTCTTGAAGAAGAGAGACAAGAAGGTACTGAAAGAACAGAAAGATTGAAGGCTCCAGAGACAGCTCCTATTGTCCTTCCTGTGTAATGTGTCTAAGAGGACGTGGCTTCAGAGGATGTGGGAAGGCAGCCCATGATGTGTACCACTGTGAGTTCAACTATCACTGTACAAGAGGAAAAGTCATTGGGATTTCACCCTTTCAAGCAGCAGATATTTTTGAACTACTTCATGTTAATGATGATATTCTATATCAGATATCAAAGTTACACTACAAAAATCACATTTTCTTTCACTTTTTCTAAGCAAATTGATATTTTGAATATCAATAAATNNATTTTAGTGTTAGTTATAGTACTTTGGCTGTCTGGGTATGTCTTTGTGCATACTAATAACATCTCAGAAAATTAGTAAGAGCAGTTAGGCAAGGAATTTAAAAACATTGGCTACCAAGCCTTTTAACTGCAAAGAATAGGAGAAGCCAGCCACATCCATGTGAATATTCATAATATGACAATGTGATGCTTTTCTGGGACACTGGAAATGCATCTGTTTTATCAAACTATTAACCAATGATTAGGAAGCTGGAAACAAATGTTCCACAATACTTTTTTTGGCAACAGTCGTTGGAGAAGATGTGGCTTCTCGAATCCTTCTTCTGGGAGATAAATTAATCATGCTATTGCTTTCCAGAATGTTCAACAAGAAATGCAAAATTGAAAATAATTGAATAAACAGGAAATACTCAAACCAGAGTATTATGAAACTGAAGACTTGGCAGTGCATATAAATAAATACCTTGGACATTAGATAGCTAATCAATATGTAGACACAGAGTGTATCATTTTCTTAGACCAAAAAGATGCTATGCTCTCAAATGTTTCTTCCACCCAATGGGCTAATATTCCATCTTCTTGGAATCCATCANTATCTGGGAGCTCACAAACTAACACAGCCACTTTCTAAGTCTGGGTGGTTCTGACTGCTTAACAGTCTTTCTGTATATTAAGATAGATTAAATGTCTTTGTCAAGTTTAGCACTTCATCTTTGTTCTGTTGATTGAGAACATGCATTAGGGCTTGTCTATATTATGATTTAATGTGAATTTTCATTCTGGAGACAGAGCAGGATGGTTTAGTCTTTAGCAACAGTGGCATGAGCAGTATACAAAGTAATATGCCATTTCCTGACATTAGCCCCTGTAGCAATGCATTCAAATGTTCTCAACCTGAGAAGCTACGGCACTAATTTTAAGAAACCANGAAAATATTAAACAACACAAGGCACACAAAACANTTCAAGTAAATAACACACATAAAGCAATATANAATAATGTATATACTAGAGCATGGTAATCAGTTTCTGGAATCAATACACAGTGTCATCACACCACCCACATTTCATATATGTTCTTTCTTCGATGAATAAATCTCACAATNTTAGAAAATTCTACTTTGATAAGAATGTGTTCCTTTTCTCTTTTCCTTTTTTGATNATTTTATACATGAAAGCTGTTTTTATTCTTTCTACTACTCCTCTCCTCCCTTAATTCTCCCTTTGTCACACCCACTGTCCCTCAAATTCTTTAATGTTATTCTACATCTATATATCTGTCATCTATCTATCTATCTATCTATCTATCTATCTATCTATCTATCTATCTATCTATCTATCATCATCATCAAACTATAACCTATTAAGCGTCCCTTTAGGCTTGTTCACATATATATGTGTTTAGCTGTGTCTCAGCAACCATTAATTTTCTGTGGCTTTTTATCTAATGGTGGGGTCTTGTGAGATTTCTCACATCCAGGCTAGAATAACCATAGCCGTTGTCACTATGTAGATCTTGTTTTGGCAGCCACACTTTTGAGATTTCATGTGTGTGGCATTCCTGTTCTGTATAAAAGACACAGTCTCATATCATATATCCTCTGGCTCTTACTATCTTTCTGTTCCTCTTCCATAGTGTNCCCCAAGTCTTAACTGTAGGAGTTTCATTGTACATATATCAGTTGGGGTTGGGCACCCCATGGTCAGTTATTATCTACATTTTGTTCAGTTGCATATTTATGTAATCCATCTGATGTAGAAAGATTTTTTTTTGCTTATGGGTAAGAGCAACACCTCTCTGTGGGTATAAGAATAAGTATTTAGAATACAGTTAGAAATTATATTAGTTTAGAAATGTGAAAATAGGTCAAAATCAATGACTTTTCCAGCCATGGGCACTTTGACTAGGTTTACAATATCAGGCTTGAATTCCCTTCTATTAAATGAGTTTTAAATCCAATTAGATGAGTATTGGCTACCTCAGAGATAAAGTATCATTATTGCTTCATTGGGATTATCTTGCGAGGCTGGTCATTGTTATGGTTTGTAAGCTTACAGCCTGTTAGGACTATTTATTACTTCCCTCCTTTGGCAACTTACATAGCGATGGAAGCTAGTCTTTAACTAGGAAGGTTTTTAACTCTTTAAATATTTTTTTCATCTTGTACATACACTCATACACAAAAAGCTGCCTATAAGCAACTGCTACTGTATAGAAAGGAAATGATTGCTTCCTGGCCCATCAAAACATTTCTGTCTAACATTCCTATGCAAAAATGCTGAGAAAATACCATAATTCATTATTTGGCAATAGTTTTAATTGACAAAGGAGATTGGCTATCAAAGATCTGAAGACTAAAGATGAACCAATCATTTTAATGATGAGGTTGGATGAAGGATGATGGAGGTATACAATGTGAATGGAAATAGAGTGTTAGATGGAATTCTATAGCCTGGAGAAACCTANCAAGGCTTTTCTAGATTCTTCTTGGCCTGTAGGTATAGCATTCCTTTCTTCTGGGTATGTGATGGGACCTTTCTTTAATAGAGATCATGTGATGTGCTATTGGAGGAAGAGGCAGAAAATTTTTCTTCTTTTTCTTCTGTTTATTCTTCTTTCATACAATACATCCTGATCACAGCCTCCCATCCATCTACTCCTCTCACCTCTCTCACCTCTCCTCTACCCCAGATCCACTACTCCCCCATTTCCCTCCAGAAAAGAGCAGGTCTCCCAGGGATAGCAACCAAACACAGCATAACAAGATGCAATAAGACTAGGCACAAACCCTGGGGCTGAATGAGACAACTCAGTAAAAGGAAAAGGGTCCAGGGAGCAGGCAAAAGAGTCAGAGACACCCTGACTTCCACTGTTAGGAGTCCCACAAAAACCCCAAGCTAAACAATCACAGCATGTATGCAGTGGCCCTAGCACAGACGCTAGCACGCAGGCTCTGTGATTGCTGCTTCAGTTTCTGTGAGCCCCTATGAGCCCTGCTTAGTTGATTCTATGGATTGTGCTCTCAGAGGGTCCTTGACCCCTCTGGCTCCTACAATTCTTCCTCCCCATCTTCTAGTGGAGTTCCCTGAACTCAGTCTGATTTTGGGTGTGGGTCTCTGCATTTGCTTTCATCAGCTGCCAGAGGAAGCCTCTCTGATGACAATTGGGCTAGGCACCGATCTATGAGTACAGTATTGCAGAATATCTTCAGGAATCATTTCATTGACGGTTTTTTTGTTTGTTTGTTTTTTTGTTTTTTGGTCAGTTGTGTTTGGTTCTACCCTAGGTCTCTGAGCCATCCAGCTGCCCAGGAATACAGGCAGTGTTGGGCATGGGCTCCCTCTAGTGTCTTGGGCCTCAAGTTAGATCAGTCTTTGGTTGGCCATGCTCCTAGGCCTTGAGGCACCTTTGCCTCAGCACACCTTGCAGACAGGACAGTTGTGGGTGGAAGATTTGGTGGCTGTGTTGGTGTCCCAGTCCCACCACTGGTAGCCTTGCCTGGTTATAAATGATATAGATGATGGCCCGTTCAGGCTCTGCATCCTCCATTACTAGGACTCTTGGATAGGGTCACCCTCGTAGGTTCTAGGAAGTTTCCACTGCTCTGGGTTTCCACATTACCCCTTAAATGCTCCCCTATTCCAGTTATCTCTCCGTACTCTCTTCCTCCATCCTTCCCTCCTCTACCCGATCCCTTCTGTTCCCGATGCCCTCTTGCCTCCAGTTCACTCAAAATCTGTTTCGATTCCCCTTCCCAGAGAGATCCTTGTGTCTCTCACTTAAAACCCTCCTTGTTACTTAGCCTCTCTGNGTGTGTGGATCATAGCATGATTATCCTTTACTTAATACCTAATATCCACTTATAAGTGAGTATATACCATGTTTGTTTTTCTAGGTCTGGGATGCCTCCCTCAGGATAATTTTTTTCTAGTTCCATTCATTTGCCTGCAAATTTAATGATGTCATTTCNAACAGCTGAGTAATACCCCACTATATAAATATACCACATTTTCTTTATCAGTTCTTCAGTTGAGGGGCATCTAGGTTGTTTCTAGTTTTTTGCTATTATGAATAAACCTGCTATGAACATAGTTTATGACCAACTCTAGGATAGGAAACTTGGAGAAGAATAAAGTAACATTTTTAAGCTTAATTTCTTGATTTGGGTAAAAGATGNTGTTTTCTGTAGTTTTCTTTGAAATAGAGCATTNCCAGTTTCTTTGGCNTTCCTTTAGGGTAAAGGGAAGGGGAGAGCACAGGAGNGAGGCAGAGAGAATCTTTGCTTCTAGGATATTTTTGAGACCTTCAATTTGCAGTGTTCTTTACTGTACCCCAATGTTGGATTGCCCAAATACAGCTGGTGGTTGGTAATTGGGAAGGTTCAGGTAGGATACTGAAAGCAACGGGGACCATTATGTGTAGAGGAAAAGTCATCCTGCTTTAAGATGTTTGTGTCTTGACATCTGTTTCAGGACCTGAATTCCTTCCAGTTCACCTATAAGGATGAAAAGGGAGTTTCATTTCCTTAGCTACAAGAACTTCAGGTCTGGGGAAGAACACATTAACTACCTGCTGATATTTTAGCCATAGGAACTTGGAAGAGTCTGAAAACAAAACAGAATTGAAGTCTTCAAGTTAATATCTTGCAGAAATGTGTGATGCTAGGTAGTACAGCTTGCTTAAAGGGTGTGATCACTAGAGAGGACAGCATCAGATAGTTCTGGAATTTCACAGCAGACATATTGTCATTGCTATCACCATGATGGAAAAGTGTTTTTTGTTTGTTTGTTTGTTTTTTGTCTTTTGTTTCTGTTGAGATTTTCTATAATGTCCATGGTTTTAGTCAAACAGTAGAAAGAAATATTATTAGTATCTTTTCTGTTTCAATGATAATATACTCTGACAAAAAACAACTTGAGAAGAATGGTTTTATTTTGGCTTACAGTTCCACAGAGCTAGAGTTCATCATGGCAAGCAAGACATGGTGGCAGAAGCAGGAAGCTAAGTGACCACAATTCCATCTTCACCCTGGAAACAGAGAGAAAATACCAAGTTGACCAGATGTACTTCCCTGGGCAAGGCTTCATCTCCCAAAGATTTCATAGCCTTTCCAAACAGCACCAGCAGTTGGTGAACCAAGTGCCCAAACACAGAAACCCATGGGGCAAGCATTTTATATTCTNGCAAAATTTCAATTCCAANAGAAACCAAACTTAGTAAGTCAGTGTTACTCAGAACTTTTAACAATCATGCATGCTGCCATATAGTAACTTTAAGATGATGTACTCCACCACTGTTTAGAACATAATTTCTCCTAGTAGTTTTATACCAATCTTTGTGGCCAATACTTTTTATTTGATTGATGTTGGATAGGCAGGAAGTACAATCATGTGGTTATGCTCAGATGCCTGAATGTGTACACTATGGGACTAAAAACTTTTTTTACATGCACTCTCTACAGAGTATTACAAGCTCTCTCTACAGAGATTCTTAAATTTGGCCTGCATTTAGACTTTACTCATTAATTATNTTATTTAGAAGAGCCCTTCAAGATATTTTTTTTCCTCTTCTAGAGATAAGGAAATTGAGTCAACAACAAATAGGGATTTAAATGTTTAGCTTAGCCGCCTACTACTGGCTGTGTATAATTGNCGTCTTGTAGCAGAGCAGCTGTGATGACTTGCACAATGTCATCACAAAGCTAGGCATATCACCATGTAATCACTGAAGGANGAAGAAGCCATGATACTTAGGAGTCCTTCCACGGCCTTCATGAAGCCTTCATGAGATCCTCATGAGGCACCACCTTGTCCTGAGATTATGATGAGGTAAATTACTGCACTCTTCAGTGGTGNACCTACATGCAAGTCACTCATGAGACTTCTTTAGAGGTAGCTTTCTGTTAGTCACTCATGCTTCTTCAAGTAACACCAATAAACTCATTGCTTCACCAATCTGTACATGGATGGATCTGTCTACGGTTTCCATTAGCCCCCTCCCCTCCCTCCCACATAAACTTTCTTTATGTCACTCCTGAAAAGAAAATCATTCAGCAAAGTGTTNCATGCAAAAAGAAAGTTTGCTGAGACCAGATTTTATTTGGTCTCAGTGCTTTCATAGTATTGCTTAATTTTAAGGCCATGTTTTTTCCCTTCCTCAATTTGTATATTCACTTGCATTAAATCCCTGGATTGGATTCATCTACTGTGAATTTTTGTTTGTTTGTTTGTATTGTTTTGTTTTTTTTGAGACAGGGTTTCTCTATAGCTTTGGATCCTGTCCTGGAACTCACTCTGTAGACCAGGCTCACAGAGATCCACCTGCTTCTGCATCCCGAGTGCTGGTATTAAATGCATGCACCACCAAAATGTGAAAATTATTAATAAATNTAATTATATATGCTTCTCTGGCTTTTCAGTGAATGTTACCTCTTTCTTCTTCCTCATAGTGTTTTATCTTCATTTTATTTTAGGGATCAAGTAATAGAAGTGTAAGTTTTT
>LZPO01067250.1:0-12883 GCA_001675575.1 Neotoma lepida
TTAACTAATTTCTGAGGTACATAGCTGGATATAAATAAAAAATTAACCAAAATAAAACATAAATTTAAAAGGTATTGTTAACTGGGGTTTGCAAATCTTTTTGTGTTGTGAGACCTCTAGTGATCTATTGAAGCTTATGTAACATCTCAGAATATTATCAAAGGCTTGAGATAAAATGCTTAGGAATGTAAAGGAATAGATTTCTATGAATATAATTTTAAAATTGGATTCATACTATAGAATATACTTTTATCAATGAATTATTATGCACTTATTAAATTTAGATTAGCTGCTGTAATACTGTAAGATATTGCAATAACTGTCATTCATTATAAAAATATATGTCTCTTCTGTGGTTTGATGCCCACATCCATTACTGAAACAAATGTTCTACTTGAGGTGAGAATAAAGATATAATTTTTACTGTTCCAACTCACAGGTTGGCTGAATTCTATCCAGGGATACTTAGAGAGTGAGTGGTCTGTAGTTATTTAATATAAGTATTCCGATTTTGTGCTGGCTTCTAACATACAAAGTGCATGACTCTTCATGATACTGTTTCCCTCTTATTATTCTAGTCATTTAAAAACATAGAAGAACTATTTATTTGTTATAAAAATATGAGGACTGAACAAACATGTTACAGCAAAACCCACCAGGAGAATCCTGCCATTGCTGAAGGGTGTGATATGTGATCTATAAAGTCTCTGTTAAACAAGTACATGTTATACTATGAGTAATATAACAGTGCAGAGAGTGATTTTTTTCCTTCATAATTCTATCATTTTCTTCATATCTACAAAATAAAAAATATGCTTAATAATCCTTGAGTGCTTCTATCTGAATGAAGACTATTAAGAAATCATTTGCCCATCCCTATCATTCACATGGCACCAGTTTGCTTATTTAAACAGCAAACAGATTATTTATTAAACAGAGACAGATATTCCTGAGCTATTTTTGTCATTACTCATATGTAACTGCAACAGAAATGTTTGAACTTCCCAGTCNTCTGAAAGATGTAAAATACTGTCTGTTCANATAGCCACCCTTGTTGGAAGGCGAGGAGAGTTAATTCCTGCTCCCAAGTATAGATAGTCCTTCCCCTGGGATCTGTTCTCATGAAACTTCTAAGTGCCCATCTCTCGATGATTATGCCATTATTATTTATTGGGCTGTGAGAAATGGTTCTCAGCACACATGGCAGAGAGGAACAGGCTTACAGTTTTAATAAGGCCCACAAGATAATTAAGACATACAATTTCTTCTTCTAATGGCAGGCCAGAGGACCTTTTTCAGCCTTTAATATGAGTGAGTAACTGCTTTCATGTTTGAATTTATACATGGCTATAAAATATATTTTGACTTTTTTCACTCAGCCCTTTCATTTGTCTTCATTTCCTCGGGCAAAAATGAAACATCCCACATCATGTTCGTTTAAAACATAGGGTGCTTCACAAAGGCAGTGGCTCCATCTATTTCTTCTCCAGGGTATCCCAAACACTGCATGTGTATTCACAGATCTGGTCATAGAAAAACAAAACAAAATCATATATTTGAATGGTTCCATATATCTATGCAATAATTCTTCCAGATAGTGCAGGCCCATGTCCCTGTGCAATAAGCAAGTGTGAGAGGTACTAGCTTCCTTGTACAGATTCAGTCTTATAGGGAATATGATTCTGGATTTCCCACAGTTGCGGTCTCATTGAAACATAAACAATAAGCATAGAAAACTGCTTCTCTCAAAGAAGATTCAGTGGTGTTATAATGGGCATGCTCCATTGAGAAGATAAATTTCAATTTTAGTGATAAAAATGTAATTTTTTTGTAATTAAAAAGATTTTATGTGTACGAGTGTGTTTTGTTTTTTGACTTTTTTTTCTGTATGTATGTATGTGTGCCCTGTACCCTTAGAGGTTAGAATAAAAAGTGAGAATTACAAATGGTTTTGAGACACCATATTGATGCTGATAACTGAACCCAGGTTCTCTAAAATAGCAACCACTGAGCCATCTCTCCAGCCTCAGAATGCAATTTTATTCATGATAAAAGTCAAAGGCCCAGAACAACTATGGGGGTTGGGGGAAACTGCAGGAGAAAAAAGTATTCATGTAAATATGAAAGCAAGCCAAAATATTTTCACAGGGTAGCACAGATTGAAACACCAAATTTCACACAAAAATGAGTGTCTATTAGTTCTTGTTACTAAACATATTCTCCAAAGAACAATTCTGAATGAGTTTAAGATCCTTGTAATCACAACCCATTATTCGAACTTGCAATGATCACAATTACATTATAAACATGTATAAATGGGTTTCCAACTCACGAGGAAGGCAAAGGACTATTGGCTAAAGATACAAAACAAAACATGAATATCATCTGCTATTTCTAAAATGACAGAAAGTACAATTAAGGAAATTAGTATCAGAAAGAGAATGGGAGTAAAGTAACATAACTTACGTTGACAGAATCAAGATATTCTTCTCATAAACATGCAGCCTAGCAATGGAAGGATGTCCTCCTGACCTGAACAAGTAAATTCTCTTGGTCCAGAAGCCATCATCATACTTACCACAAAACCAATAGAGGCATACTCTGAAACACCAGGAATAGGGCAGTAGTGTCTGTCTTTATCATTAATGTTTACTAGACATAGGAGATCAATATAAAGAGGAAAAATAGCCACTCAAAATTGAAAAAAAATTAAGAGGGGGCTAAAATTATTAGATGATATGACAAATGTCAAGTGATTCTGGAAGATTCACCTGAAGAGATCGCTCCATGAGGAGTATGGAATGTGAGAGGCAGTAAGTGCTTCCACATTCGCAGACAGCACACTTAGGACATAACATACATTTTACAGACACAGAAAGGGGATATTCTATAGAAATGAACCAGTATTTTTCATGAGGAATTTGCTTTATAATGAATCTTTTACAAAGAATTTATTTTTATACTTGATTTTAGAATTCTTGGCTAAAATCAAAAGGGAAATCAAGAAACATTGTTGACATTTGAATGGAGGAGATATGAACTAGAGAAACAAAATTCTTGTACATGAAGTTTCCTGCCTTCAGGAAAACTTTCTCACGTCTGTCTGGTAATATCCTGTGAGTCTGTAGTTTGAAAACCCTTACAGGATTAAGTCAATATATATCAATATTAGTAATTACTCTCATCTATTAAGCAATTGCTGTACACCAAGACCCTGTATTTTTAAAAGTTCTGTATATGTTTCTACATAAGATTCTTAAAGTATCCAATATAAATGCCATGAAACCATTATTTCCACTTTGCAGACGAGACCCACAGAACTCTGGAGGATAAACAAACCCCTTGTCCAAGGTCATAAAGTTGACACATGGCAGAGCCTGGTTTCTGACATGGGTCTCAATCTCTGCCATAACACCTATGTTCCTTCCCCAGGAACATTGTTCTGTTACAGTTCACATCTTCAGACCCCACATTGAAAACACAGGTATTAAAAACCAGAAAGTGAAAGTAAGGTTGCTCTGATACCCATAGGCAATAAGGCCCACAAGAAATATAAGATACTACAAAGCCATAAAAGGTCTAAGAATAATAAGCACCCATGCTGGAAATAGTAATGACACTTCTTGATCTTACTAGATTAACAATAAAAAATTGAGGAAATCATATAGTTTGTTGGGAGTCTCCTTCTTTGCATAGTCTTTGTACAGCAATTTAAACACTATCTTAAGTAGAAGAGAAATATGATCTATAGGTCACTCTATTTTTCCATTATGATAGAATCACACTTCCTGTCAATAGTATGATAGATATGGCTTAAATCAAAGGAGCCTTTGGATTGGAACCCAAATTAGTTTCCAAAGAAATGTTTTTTTGCTAGGTTGGGAAATGATCATTNGTTTTTATTTTTCCTTATGGATAATTGTTCTGGATGAGAGCTGAAATCCACACAGCGTTTACCAACTATGTTTATAGGTAGTGTACTTAATATGTAATAATATTTGATTTGATTTTTATCCTCCTTGGCTTTTTTAACCTCTAAACTGTAATGACTTCCATATGGCTGGCCAAACCTATTTTTATGTTGTTTAATTCTCTGTCCCTATTTTTAGCCTTTTTCTTTCTTTCAATTGCCAATTATGGTAAGATCTAACACACCTTTTCAGATTTTATTAATGTTTTTCTGTCAGNTGAGCAAGCCATTCAATCACCAAGTGTTAGAATTTCCTTCTCAGTACCAATCCCTTCGACCTCTCTTTTTCTCATAACATATAAGAGTGATAGTAAGACTCAATGTATTTTCCAGCGAGCTCTGAGGTACAAGATGCTTTAGGTAATTTACATGCAAGATGCACAGTTTCAAAGGGATTTTTAACCATGTGGCTATCATTAGCTATAAAACAGTAAATCTGCCCATTAAAATGCTTTGAGAAATTTGGGTTAAAAATCAACTTTTGCACATGTAAAACCACCTATTTATGATTTGCATGCCTTGCCTAGACAGATTTTCCTTATTTTAAAATACAAATATGCAATAAGAGATCAACGTAATGCTCCAATTACAGTCTTCAGAGACTTTGACTCTTGCTTTTGAAAATCCCTGAGTATAACAACCCGAAGTGGCAAACTCTAATCTGTTCTTCATCATAAAAAATTTCTTCCTTCCCGCCCCTCTCTCTCTCTTTCTCTCCCTCTGTGTGTGTGTGTGTGTGTGTGTGTGTGTGCATGTAAGAAACAGTACAAATATATGACCTTTTTTGGCAAATAACTTGAGCTGAAATGAAGAATTTTTCTAATGTGTGCTTTTTGCACATAATAAATTAAAAGCTGCTAAAATTTTGTTTTAAGAATTATCCTGTATCATAATTAAGTTGTTT
Organism: Neotoma lepida; assembly: GCA_001675575.1. Taxonomy (NCBI): domain Eukaryota; kingdom Metazoa; phylum Chordata; class Mammalia; order Rodentia; family Cricetidae; genus Neotoma; species Neotoma lepida. The sequence continues at coordinate 4,875 of LZPO01067250.1, forward strand.
GTAAGAGATTATTTTTTCAAAATAGAAAGTTTCAGGGATGGTTCCTGCCTCAAAATCACTTTGTTTTGCTTAAATTAAATCCCCTTTGTCAAAGGCAATCTCAGCTCTCTGTCCAGAGTAACCTTTGTTCTGTTTGAAGGAAAGAAGAAAAGGGGACTGGTATGTTTTGGGAACAACTGTCAAAAGGTGGAATTAGGCACCACTATCATTTGTTTATAAAACACTTGAGTTAAATGCTTTCTTTATAGTTCTTGATGTTTTTAGGTAAATACCTTATCCTCTGACATGTGAAGACAATTCTACATGAAATATATGAAAATTTTTTATGTACTTTAAAACAAGTCATAAATGTGAAAAAAATTACATTTTGTGCTTTTAAGGTCATAATAAATAAAATAACAATATGCTGATAAAGCACATTTAACCAGAATAGCCATTTCACTGTTGGATTTTCAGTACAAATCTGTCTGCCTGTGTATGTGATCAAGTAATTCTGGGAACCTTAGAAGAATGTGCATCCACAAAACAAAATAATTATGTATCTATGTGTCTTTTTTTTTTCTTTCTTCCCTCTCAAAACAGGGCCTGACACTGCAGCTGAAAGTAGCTTGAATTCTCACTTTGAAGCCCAGGCTGCCTGAAATTCACAGTAATCCTCCTGCCTCTGCATTCTAAGTGCTAGGATCCTAGCACTAAAGAACTAATGCATCTGGCTTTCTGTGTCTTTTTATACAATATTCACCACTAGGACAGATGGCATTTTTAGAGAGTCCNTCAGTGCCATGGGTTTTATATAATAAAACCTTATTTGTCACACTTGGGATTTGTGTGGGTTATAATGTGAAAACCCTCTCCATGTAAGTCTTCCTAAGGAAAACATGAAGCACATTCAATAAGATCATGACTTCTGTTTTTTCATGCAAATCATCTTTTGTTCAGGACAGATCTGCATTAAAACCAGATAAGGCACTGATGAAAAATAAAAAGAGAAATAGAGAGAGAGAATTGAAATTCTAACATTGCTGTTTGACACTGATAGGAGCAAACAGTCTATATTTTGAAATCTCATAATTTGCAGTAAGAAATGTTTTAATATAAGATAATATAGTATATAAAAATGAAAACTTAAATCTGCCTCTTAACAAAATCTCTAGGCTCTTACATATACATCAAAATGTAAAATTTAGGGCTGGGGAGATGGTTCAGTCAGTAAGAGTGCTTATTCTGCAATCATGAGATCCTGGGTTTAAATGTCTAGCATTCGTGTGAAATAACAAACAGGGCTATATGTGAGGGAGAGGAACAGCCAGAATCCCAGAACTCATTGACCAGCCAACTTAAATAAATGGTGAGCTTCAGATTCAATGAAAGCTCTAACCTCAAGACAATAAGGAAGAGAGCAGCAGAGAAAGATACCTAATGTTTTGCTTTGGCCCCTATATTAATTCACTTGCACTCACACCCACATACCCATGTGCATCTCTCTCTCTCTCTCTCTCTCTCTCTCTCTCTCACACACACACACACACACACACACACACACACACACACGTTTACTGAAGCCGAAGGCAAGAGCATTATGCCAAGACTAGTTTGAGCTACATGGCAAGACCCTATCTCCAATGATAACAATAGTAATGATGATGATAAAATACAGTAGCAGAAAGGCCTTGGATGAGAGAATGCTTTCCCTGCATCACACTGGTCCAAGCATGCCAGGGGTATGCTCAAAGGCTCTTAAGCATGGACTGTGGCTTCACACACTCCAGTTTCCATGGTAACACGAGCACTCAGGCAATTTATCCTCCATCTCCTCACTAGCCCACCTCCATCAACTCTACTGGTCTCAGCATTAGCTGTCCAGTAAAGCCTTTCTGCAAGGCTCCATGCAAGGGTCATTTACTTGACCCTGAAAGGTTTCTTAAGAGAAGGTTGCACCTGTTTGTTATTTTTTATTATTTTGCATGTATATATATATACATATATATATGTAACTGTAAAGAAAATATCATATATATTGTCTTTTATATTCATGTAATATTCTGAAATTATTTTTTCTGTTGCATAAAAAATATATAAATTCACATTCTATATATTTAGTCAAAGTTTATTAATTACAAACAATGAGCTTAGGACTAAATATAATTTGTCAGAAATCCACAAAGACATGGCTACTAACTTTCCTGTACTTTCATCTCTTTATTTAACAAAGTTAAAATATACTAATTTTCATCTTTATAAAATAATTTGTTCTACTCATTGGTCTCACTGTCACTTGCATTATTTTTTTAACACCACACTGTCTAAACCCCCTGTTACAAGCATATTAACACATAGATTCATTATTTAACATGTATATAGTAAAGTTCCATACTCCAATACTCCACAGAAATGTCCCCATTGGCCTACAGGCACTTAATGGAGAACAGCAGCATGCATCCCATTCAATGATGTATTCCTGAGCTCTAGAAAATGGGTGGGCATCAAACAGAAGCTAGGCAAACATTTTTTAAGACTAATTTAATTTTACTTTTATGTGCATGGGTGTTTGGACTACATGTATGTCTCTGCACCAGATACATGGAGGCACCTTTGGAAGCCAGAAAAGGGCATCAGATTTCCTGAACTGATGGTTGTTNGTCACTATGTGAGTGCTGGGAATCTAACCTTGGTCCTCTGGAAGAGCAGCCAGCGCTCTTAAATGCTGAGCCATCTCTTCAGCCCTGGATCTGAGAACAATTTTTTTCCTAGTATAGCAGACCAACTGTATCTAGGACGCAAAGAACTGNCTATACCTAAACAACCCTGGCACTGTTCATTAAGTTGGGTTAGAGGAAAGATCTCTCCAAGTTTTGCTTTGTGGTTTAATCCAGAATGCAGAGGCCAAATCAAGAGCCTGTATGTGAATTGTTTATTTGAGGAAACCATACCAAGAAGAAGACTAAAACTGTACATTTAAATCACCACTCTGGCCCAGGTTCAAACCCATTAAGAAATGTTGAAGAGCATTGTATGAGCTTTAGCATTGCCTGCTCAGAGAATACAACCTTCTTGTCACTTGTTGATGAAGGGATACCCATGGATGTACCCCTTTGACACTTACAAGCCATGATGTTTGAGCAACCTGAGGTTCTTCCTGTAAGGCAAAAAGCAAGAAACTCAGAATGCACTTGAAACAGTTACCATCAGACTGAATCTGAACAAAGGCAAGAGCCCTCAGAAATGATAAAAGACAAGGTCAGACAGAGGACACAAGAGAGGCCCCAAGATGAGGCTGATTGCTCCTGCTTCACTTGCATCTAATATGCTGTTTCCCCTTTGTAAGACTTTCCTCCAAAATACATACAGCAGGAAAGAATTTTAGAATGATATTTGACAAATAGTTTCAGCAGAAGAGTTGGCACTTGCAAATTCTAGTCCTACATCACAAATCCGACCCAGTGAGATAGTTGACANACCTTTATGAAAAATATACTCAACAGCAACCCTCATGCATGTTTGCATAAGATTATTCACCAAATAATTTACAAATTAGGCTTAAAAAAACTGCTGGTGACTTCCCTATGCAGAGAGGAAATGGTAGAGAATCTTTACACTTTCTGAATGCTGCAAAGAATCTAGTGAAGCAAAAAGCCTGTCTAGATGGCAATATTTGCTCCATAAATTTTGTTAGTTTGAGTGGAGAAGGAACTAAATTGCCTACTGGTCCATGTGTCCAAGTGGGAAAAGGTGGGGGGAACACAAATATTTTCTCTATAAAAGGCCAAGGAAAGGAGAGGGGAAATGCCCCCCGAAAAGAAACACCAGAGACTAGTAGATGTGAATAAGGACCCTAAGGTACAAGAGAAAGAAACCTTGCCACTCATCCTTAATCACAAGTGACTTATTTAAATAGACAAAATGACAGGATGACCTCCATCTATTTTAACTGCCAAATCCTATCAACAGGGTGTGATTACGGCCCAAGACCACCTTCTGGGTGAGGGGCTCCCAAGCCCTCCCTGAAGATCCCTGACATTCTTTCCTGCACCCAGAAATCCTGAATCGTCTAAGGAAACATTTGTGGCCATTAAAGCAATTGGAGTTGAACCTGTGTCCTAAAGGTTGACAGGACAATTTATTAATGTGCTCTGCAACCATATCAGGATTTAATGAAAAACCTTGTATATTTCTTTTTCCTTCATTTTTGTCTTCAAAGCTTTAACAAGTTACTATTCTTGACCTCTGTATCATGGAAAAAGAATACTTCCTGGTTAAGAATATCCTTTTCTTAATTTAAAGAAATATACCTTTAATTTCAAAACAAAATTCAAAGTAATTAATCTTCATAAAAAAGTTCAATAAAATTGTATGTCAGATTAAAAGAAAGATCTAGAACCATATAAAATTTCAGATATACTATATATATTTCTGTAACTATATAACCAAAGATATCTAGATAAGGAAGGCAAAGTAGTTATAGTCAGAATATATTGTATCTGTACATGAAATTCTCAAAGAATAAATAAAGATATTTTTAAAGTCACAAGCTTATTGCCATCCTTTTATAAACAGGTGAGTAAACATTTAAACTTTTAAATGCGTCTGTTTGATTTACTAACTTACTTTATCTCAGCCTGGAACAGCCCTAGACTTTTAATATAAAATGCAAACTAAGACAAATTGTTTTATAGATTAATGCAAAAGTCTCTCGAGTTAAATTTCCAATACTTTTCTCTAAAAACCAAAACTTTGTTTTCTTCAAAAATCTAAATTTGAGTAGCTAAATTTTTGGATGCAATTCTATCACTTCCAGGCAATAATTACACAACTGAACTCTTCAGTCAGTGACTAGGCTCCCCTATATGTTTACAACTGTCCTTCAGATCAGGCTAATCTCTTAGCTCAGTTTTCTCTAAAATATATTACTCATGGATCATCATGGTTTTTCCCCAAAGCCCACAATTGAACATTCCACTCATTAATCTCTGTTGGATTAACAAAGAAAACACTCACGAAAAGTTGTTTTTGTTCAAAATAATGAAAAGGAAATTCTTCAATATTTTAACTTTTCACATCCCTGGTTGGAAAAGAAAACATCCTAAGATAAAATGACATTTCAATTACCTTAAGTTAAAAGAGAAAAGGGGGACACACACACACACACACACACACACACACACACACACACACACACCGGAAAGTACAATATATCCCATGTAACCTTGTGGTGATTTCTTTGTTCTTTTCAGTTCAAGATGAAACAGCTGTTCATTGTTTAAAATAGCATCTCACATTTAGATCTTTTTTCGCGTCAAAAGGAAGACATCTTATCCTTCCAGTTTGCTAACATTAGAGAGGCGTAAACACTCATTTCCTACACATATTATTTATAATGCAGACTTGTGAACTTTTGCATCCACTGTCAGACTGACCTTTGTCCTACTAGGTTTTGAACCTTCCTTCCCCTGACCTCATTGACAGACCTGAGTAACCTGAGGTCAACTTTTCCTTTAATTCATTTTTTAAACACATGTTTCCTTATGACAACCCAGCAGTTCTGACTGATCCAAGAACGAATCCTGTCAGGGGTAAGAATAGTGATTGTTTTGTAACATCTTACGAGTATCTCAAGAGTTGCTTTTCACTGCCATCATGATAAGAATTTCGGGTTGCCATTGCTTTTGTTCAGAGTCCCTGGCTCTGTACCTGCCAGTTTGATTTGAACACCATATCTTAGTTTTTGTAGAGGAAACAACTTTTCTTACTAGATGTTTCTAAGCTGTTTAACCTAAGTAACTTGAAACATGCTCATGGAGCCTCAGGAAAAGCAGAGATGGATATCTTTCAAAGGGTCCATCAAAAGAACTCTTCCGTCTTCAATATGTGAGATTTTACAACATAAAATTGAATGGACCATTTAGGCTCAATTCAAGNNTCATACTGTTTCACTTACTGTTTCACTGATTTAAGATAACAAAAAAAGTTAGAACTTGATCAATTAAGATTGTTGCTTTGCATCTGAATATAGATCACAACTACTAAGGTAAAACCCACGACCTCTGTTATATTGTCAGATGACATTGCAGAAAATCCATAATGAGACTATTTTATTTTTTTGCTTTTATAGATGAAAATTTTCAAAACCATCAACCAAATTACAAGAACTTTTTACTGAACTTTTGGAGATGGAAACACCATATAATGTAAAGAACCAAATTCATTAGCTTTTCAGATCATGCTGTCAATTTTCAGAAAAGGAAATGGAGGCTCAAAGAGACTAATGAACTCGTTCAAAAATTAAGATTTTGCTAGTGTTTTTGAATGAATTAAACAATTGCCCCATTACTGTCATGAAGGCAAGAGAGCTTCGAGCAATGGAAAAAGCGAGCCTAACCACAATCACCAAAGCAAGTTTTAGAATGTTAACATTGATATTGAATTGATTGCTTATTCTAGCTCATTAAATCAAAGCAGCCAAATAATGAGTTGTTGTGTTCATTTGTCTGTTAGTCTATTGAGGCTTGTGTAGAGTATCTTCAAGCTCCATGCAACTTTCTCAAACTGCTAAGGGGAAAGGAATCTTATCTATTATTCAATATTTCTTGCATACCTTTGAATAGTCACTTTCCACGTNCAGATTTTACATCCTTTGNTCTCCTTAAAAAAAATTTTTTTCCCACAACATATGTTGTGGTTTTAACTCTAGACACACTGGCAGTTGGCGAAAGATGAATATGACAATAGTAAAAACGAATGGGAAACTCATTTCAGGGCCAGTCAACAACCTTTCCCTCCTGCCCATCTCTCAATATCACAGTTCTTTCCTTTCTACTAATGCTGGACATTTAGCCTTTGTTTCTCATTTTGACCACTAAAAAAATGGGGAAGAAACTAAAAGAATGGGCCATGTCTGGATCTGCTTGGTTCCCACCCTATCGAGACCTTGTCTCGCCCACGCATGTGGCACTCTGTAACCTTATTTCCACTGACATTTTTTTGTGTATCTTAGAAAAACTGGACACTAAGAAGTATGTATACTACCAAGATTGTGAATTTATCCAATCAGGCCTTACTCAGCTTCTCAGTGTCTTAACTACCCTGGCAAAATGACATGGGTCATATTTTCACATCGATGAACTGTTCTTGAACAATTTCTCCAGTGTGTGAGACACAAACAGGCTTTTCTTCAACATCAGGCATGCATGTCTTCCCCGCCTCTTGCTTTTTAACAAACATGTGTATTGTGACTAGTGCTAGAGAAATTCTATTCCCCAGGAACTTTGCATTTCCCCATTCCATTTTGCTACCCCTTTCAGAATCCCTACCTCACTCTGCCGCTCTCTTTCTCACTCTTGCTCTCATTCTTGCTTTCTCCAGAAAGAGAAGGATCACTATCCATAATTAATAGTCACATCATCTGCAAAGATAGATAAATTAGATGGGTGATTCATTTTTTCCCAAATACTTTTCACATGAGAATTTAAAGCACGAAGAAATATCAGTTTTCATACACATCTTGACAATAAGTACTTACTCTCATTCCCTAAACCCCCTAGAAAAGGTGATTACTGTTTGGGGCCATTCTATTTCATGAATTTGCAACTAGAAAAGCAGTTCAATACAAATCAACATTCCAATTATAACTGTTTAATCCACTTACTCTGTTACAGCAAATTGCCTGAGACTGGGTAATAAATGAATCAGAAAGTCCTCATGGTTCAGAAGCCCCAAGTCTAGACACTAGTAAGTTTGGTGTCTAATGAAAGCTGGAGGCTTCTTCCAATGTGCTTCCTTGTTCCATTGTCCCATGGAGAGGATAAATGGTGTCCTCACAGGACAATAGGCAGAAGAACAAAGAGGTGATTCTCTCCCATTTTCTGAGGATGTTAATCCCATGAAGGTAGATCCTCCATACAAAGTTTAGGAACATATTCAGACTAAAGCAGTGCCTATTTCAAAACTGTTGTTTGTTCTTCAAGAAAGGAAGGAAAGAAGGGAAGAAGGGAAGAAGGGAGGAAGGGAGGGAG
>LZPO01067250.1:13003-35776 GCA_001675575.1 Neotoma lepida
AGGGAGAGAGGGAGGGAGGGAGGAAGGAAAGGAGAGAGAGAAAAAGAAAAAGGGGAAGAAAGAAAAGAGAGAAGAAAAGAAAGAAATAGAATCTTCAAATAATTTCTGTTCCTACCTCTTGATATTTAATAAAATATCCTATATTACATAATGACACAGAGTAGATAATTAATAAATATTGATAAATGAATTAATAAGCAAATGAAGAACAGTCAAACCAACAGCAATTTCAATTTTTTTTAATTTGAATTATATCCATGAATAATTTTCAAATATTTATGTGACTCTAAAACAGTTCTTGAGTCTTTTCTTTGTTTTTATTTGTTTCATTTATTTCTTTGTTTTTGGCAGTGCCTCACAGGTGCTAAGCAAGTGCTCTAACCACTGCTCAACATCCATAGTCATTTTTCCTTCTTTTTACTTGATATGTGACTTCATTCAGTTGCCCAGGCTCTTCTTGAACATGTGATTCTCTTGCCTCAGTCTCCCAAGGAGCTGGGATTATGGGCTTGCACCGCCATGCCTGCCTAAAAGTTTGTTTCTTTACAGGAAATAATAACATAAGAATTGTGTCAAGGAATCACACTGTTCACCGNTAAAAGCAATTCCCATGCTGTCATACTGATACTGTGTTTCAAAGGATCATCAATGAGTCATTGGGCATCTATACACACTTCATGTCATGAATTGGCTGTCATTCAGAAACTCTTCTCAAAAACCTTTCCTTCATTCAGAGATTCTGTCTCATACCAACATGATCAGGAAGAGGAACTTGGCCTGTAGAGTTATTGATCTAACTGACAGGGAAAAGATAGTTGCCAGTTATATGAGAAATTATCAATGATTTCTCCAAAAGCATTTTTTTGAAACAATTAGAAAATCTCACAGGCCTATCTCTCAGAAGAAACTTACTAACTTTGATATCCTAGTGATAACACTGGAAACTGAAACTTAAGAAACCAGAGTTCCTTCTCTATGAAAAACAACACTCACCAGTACATTCAGTTTGGATTTTGTCTGGGCTCTATGTTTTAATATTGACCTCTCCCTCTGTATTTAAACTATTATTAGGAACTAAACTTCCTATTACTTAAGTGGTATGAATCTTTGGGAAACTGAATGTTAGAGTTGCTTTCATATCACTTGTGAAAAAAGAAAGCAACGCATCAAATTTTTCTTAGCTCAGACAAAGAAAGCCCTCCAGAGTACATCCTGTTTTCTTGATACCAGACCTATCAATGAGACTTTCTGGGTTTTCCAGAAAAGTGTGAGCGTGACCTAATTCTTTCTCCATGATAAAACCAAAGTGAAGTTTGGCTGCCAAGATAATAACTAGATCACTCAAGAACCCGACGTCCTTCATCAGGCTTTTCAGAAGAGGAGTGCAGTCAGTCATCAGGAAAATGCTTCCAAGGGGTCAGTCCTGGATTCGGGAGATAAAGAGAAAGCCAATGGCTGTGTTGATTTCAGTTCCAATATTTTGGTGCTTCGTTTTATTAAAACGTGAATTTTGGGTTCAATTTCACTCCACCAAATAACTATGGATTGTCACAGGAGCTCAGAGGCAGGTGTAATAGAAAAATTTCTAATTTTTCTGTATCTTAGGTCTGGGTATGTCTTAGTCAGGATAGCCAGGTTGACTTTGAATCAATGAAAGAGTGAAGCAGTTATTTTGTAAAAGCAGTAAGAGTCCCAAATGAGAGCTGCCTAGGTGCCTTTGTCATCATGCCAGCCTCCTAGCATCCGTTAATCTTAACATGCACCCAAGAACCCTTTGTTCAATAAAAGGAATCTGTTCGCTCTCTAAATTCACTCTCAATCCTGCCACATGGATCAGAATACCTCATTTCCTATAGTTTCGCATAGTGGTTGGCACAATGGACAATCTTTATAGATGCTGCTTGTAAAGGGAGTTCATGACTGGGACAAAAAAGTGTGTACAGAGGCCTTCTGCAATAGGGCCTGCAGGTAGACATCAAGTGGATGTCTCTTAGGTGATGGGGACACCTGAACAACTCAGCATCTGATCTTGAGAAAGTCTCACTATAGTGCTGTCTCCTCTTGTATATGATGGTGACTAGACTCTCTGGTTATAAATGCAGCAGCTTAGGTATAAAGTTACCAGCAAGAGGAGTTTATGAAGCATACAGCTTCATTTCCCTCTCAGAAGTCATAAACAAGGATATGTCATGCAAGTCTTGAAAAAAATCAGACTTAATAGTATAAAATGTTAATGATCTTAAACATTTTAGCAAAAATTACTTAAAGTCGTTAATCTAGGAGGTTTCCAGAACATTTTTTCCATAAATAGAAAAGCTTGACAATTATTTTTCAATGTGAGATACTCTCTTCAACATTCTACATACTAGTAAGCCTTACCATATGGCTTTTAAAAATGAAGATAGGACAGTATATATCAAATGTACAGAGTGGGTGATGAAAGAGGACAGTGCAAATTTAGATAAAAAATGACACATGACTATAAATATAGCAGGACTGCTTTACATGTACTCTTCACAAAAGCCTGAGGCCAGTTCTAACGGGGAAGCTTCGGATGGGAGGTTGACCTGACGGGACAGCTGTCATCCGTCATCCCATTGACCTTGAGGTTAATTCACCTGATCTGGCTGGCTGAGTAAAGGTCATCTCCATCTGACCTTGCTACCCCATGGGCATCCCCTTTGAAACTCCTTGAATGATAATCAAATAGAGAGAGCGAGCCTGCCTTTTCATCAGTAGATATTCACTCTCTCAACAAATGTTTATCGAACTTCTATATAGCAAACATTGCTTAGAATATGCTAGAAACAAAAAAATCAGAGTCTTATGCTGAGGAGACAAAGAGAATTAGAAAGAAACAAAAGTTAGCAAAAAATAAATCATCATTTTAAAAAACTGAAGGGGAAATGGGAGTGTCAGATAAAGAAAGCTGCNGTATCAGGGAGCTGAGAAAGATCACTGTCATTAAGAATGAATGATTCAAAGCGACAAAACAGCAGGGAATAGATTTCTGCGCTAAAGAAAGATTAAGCCTAAACATTCTAAGAGAAGATGAGTCAGGTGACCACAGCACTTGGTAAGGTCAAGTACCATGAACCTGAGGACAAAGTGAACAAGACTCATTATATACCAAAATTGCTTAATTCTTCCTCCCCCAAACGTCAACTCACTGGAGGCCAAAATAGTTTGGTTAGAGACAGAATCTGAGCAATGAGAAACAGTTTTACTATGTGGTCACGTCTAAGGACACAGAGTGGTCCTCTGATGTTCAGGTGTTAGAATGATGAGACACTCTCCTTACAGTTGTAACAAAGGAATTTAGCTCTTTTTTAAGATGCTGGCGGCCAGCATTTCATTTGAGATTTTTTTTTTCTGTGTCTACATTTGCTTCCTGCTCAGGCAAGCTTGAGAAGATGAGATCAAGGGAGTTTTGTGGTCCAGTGAGCAAAGGATGGGAAAATCAGAAAGATTTTGAGTTATAATCCCAGTTGAGCTACCAGGTGACCTTTAGGCAAGTCATTCGACCTCCCTGTGCCTCATGCTCCCAGCTGGAAAATTGGATAAGACCAGCAGGATATCACTGAAAACCAGATGCTCCACAGAACCCAAGCTTTCCCAGCTAAATAAATTACCACCAAAGTGGGGGTCAGACTGTTGGTCTGGGAGAAACACCCAATTAATGACATTAGGTCACTTTATACTGAAAAGCTATTAATTTCTCCTATATTCATCAAAACTCTGTAAGAAGACGAGTGGTTCAGACACAAGTACTATTTCCTGTGCTATTTAAGGGTGTCACTCTGTGTGGCACTGGCGTTGCTATAGCATATTTGTAGGTTAATAATTGCTACAGTCCTGGTCTTGCCTCATTACACCTTCCCATGGCCAGTCATGCCAGCGTCAATGATACACAGCTGGAACAACAGAAANAAGGTCAAAACAGAAGTTTATTTCCCCATTTTTCAAACAAAATAAACTTGTCATTTCTATATGCAGCAGGAAAATGATGTTTTGTGTGTAGATATTACCAAGACATGCAACTGCAGGGCAAAATTTCATCTCTCATTTAAGTTATCAATAGTAAGCAATGTTTTACTAACAAAGACTAATTTAGGACAAACAGAAATAATCATAAATATTCTTTTTTTCAGTTTAAATTAAAATTGCTACAGTCTAATGTGGTCAAGACTTATGTTCAAGTTAAATTACNTGGTTTACTGAGTAGAAAAAATTCTGGTGAAAAATTTGGTACTAATTTATTCCATCGTAGTTAATAATTGAACATGTTTAAAAAAACTATCAACTTTCTAACTTTTNTACTTGAACTTGGAGCCCAGGTGGTATCATGACTATCTTCTGTGTGGAGACAAGCTCAAGCCAAGTGCACACCACTGGAACAGTGAACATCTGCACACTCAGACTACCCCACTGTCGGGCTTCCTTTCTTTAAATTTCCAAATGGATATTTTTAATGTTGTATAAACATGTGTAGAAAAAAATTATTTAAGATAGTTGAAGGCATTAAGTATGTTGGTGGGTATGAGCACATATACTTAATATCCCCTAAAGGATTTTACACATAGAACATGTGTGGAATGAACAACCACCTCTGGAAACCCTGTTTCCTCTCTTCTGTACCCTAAAATCTAATACACAATAGCCTCTCCCCAATACTAAGTAAAAGTAATGATGTTTCCTTGGATGGAACAACTCTTGTGTGGGTGCTTTCCTCTTAGCTAAGTCTTCAAGACATGTTTTGACAAATAAGAAGGTTATTTTGTTATGTTTTGCTTTGTAATTGCATGTTGCTGATTATTCTTTGACTTTAATTCCACTAAAATTATGTTCCACCTAACAGCAAGATTTTATTCCCTTAAAAGCCCACTGACTATATGTGTGTATGTATGTGTGTATGTGTGTGTGTGTGAGAGAGAGAGGGGGGGGAGAATGAGTAGCTAAAGTATAAATAGTGGCTTGCTTGCTCTCGGGGACTCATTCTCACTCATTTATATAATGGAGAAGGTGATGACTCCTATCTTTGAAGATCGTCTTGATAAGGAACAACAAAGCAAAACTGTTTGGTAAATAATACTATGCTTCAGGAATGTAAGCTGCTGTTTACCCTCAAAAGTTTGCCTCAACTCTACAGGCAACTAAGGAATGTTGAAAGTAGAAATAGGCTTCCCTGGGAAGAGCACATCAATTGATTGTCTAATGGCAAATGGTCAACCCTGAAAACAACATGTAAGTAACCTCATACAGACTAAACCCTGAAAACAACCTGTAAGTAACCTCATACAGACTGTGCAAATTGATTATATTTAGAAATATATATATGTATATATAATAACAATTAATGAAAAATATGGCCATGAATTTGAAAGGAAATGAGGGGCTGTATATGGGAGGCAGTGGAGGGAATAAAGGGCAGGGAGAAATGATGTAACTATATCATCATCTCAAAATAAAATAAAAAATTTTCAAAAAAAAATTGGCTTATTAGGTAAGCTACCCAGGTGGCGCTTCACCTCCTCTGTGAACACCAAATAGGGACCCAATTGGATATCAATAGGTTTCTCCACTAAGATACTCACTTTGAACAAAGCCCCAAGATGGCATAGTCTGGCACCCAGGCTGGTTTATGCAAGCCACATCTCTTCACTCTTCAGCTAGTGATGATTGGCTCTTTGCTGTGATCTGGATAACAATGCATCACCTGACTATACAGAGCCATGAGTGTTTTTCTCTTGTTCATTTTTAGTGATGTAGTAACTGTGTTGTTCTAACACATATATAAATAAATCTACTCCCAAAAGGTGTTGATAGTAAACAGAGTGGGGAATAAGGGAACAAAGGAGGAAGGAGGAAAAGAAGGAAAGAGGGAGAAAGCGAAGAAGGGAGGGAGGAAGAATACAGATATTTATGGANGAAAAAGNTTACAGAATGGGAGAAGTTTGTAACAGCAGCAAAAATCCTGAGCAGAAACACAAAGCANCCACATGCATGCACAAAAGCAATAAATCAGTATCAATCATCTTCAGTAATCAGAGACAATCATAGTTATTAATTGTCTATCAGAAACACCAATGATAGTATTTTCAAAAACAGCAAAGCTGACATAATGGATACCCTTCGTAGGAAGAGAAGGTTTATAAGTGATTTCTAATGGAAGCTCTAAAGATAATATATCTCTCAGTTAAACTGNCAGAAATTCAGATAAGACCCAGAGGAAAATAAATCAGTATTTTCTACTGTATCATGTAATTACATGAAGTTTAATGCCATTTTTCTTCTGTATTGCAGTGGTTGCGTGTTTTTTGTTAATTCCTTTCTTTCTTTCATTCTTGTTTAATTTGTCACAGCTTAACTTTCTTGGCTCTAAACTCATTATCACCACAGCAGTTATGTCAACTATGGTAGAAAAGCTGAGCTTATCGTTCACTTTCAATGAATACTCATTAAGATAAGTGCAATATGGACAAATGATGGAAAGTTGCATGGATTTCAAAATCTTATCCCAGTGGATCAGACAGTACAGAGAATCTATTGAGCAAAGACATGGGGATTTCTTTGGAACATGTGAGCATTAAATTATTAAACAACATATTTTTCAGGCCTTATGTTTGTATCATATTGAAATAACTAGCTTAACACCTCATCAAACAACTATAGAAAACACTTTGTGGATGAAAGCAATCTTTTCTATCTTTTTTTAACAATAGATAGTTCTTAAAATTATTATGCACTTACAGCCCAACTCACAGAATCACTGGTGAGAACATATGATAGATTTGGGTCATTTCCCATCCTACTTTTTATTTAGTATCAAAGCCTTGACCTTTGCCCCACCTGGGAATCCTGTAGCAGTGGTGACAAAGAATGTTTTCCAGTCGGCATGGCTACAAACGTTAGGCATTCAGCTGAGAGGGAATCTGTGGTGCCCATTACAACATCACATGTTAATAACATCAATGTTGGCTTGCCAAAATAATAGACACTTTACACAATGGGTTATGATGGTCCTTAAAGTCTGCGTTATTGTTGGGTTAATATGAAGGATATCTGCAAAGCAAAAGCAGCTGGCTTTCTTAGTTACAACACATATTAGGTGATTTATTTACAACATATCCTTTATTATAAATGTAAGCCTATGATTCCAGTTGATTAGTCATTAACAAACAATAAGATTAAAGCAAGTCAAGTAGAGTTCATAAACACACAGCACTAAAAATTCAAATGCATTATAGGAATATATGGGCAAAACTCAGCTTTGACCTGTCAAATTTGATTGGCACAATGGCCAATTTTCTAAGATTATTTTATTTCACAACCAAGGTACTAACTAGGAAATCAGAATCAGCAGTGGATAGTCATTTACATAAAAGGACAACCCAAGCTCAACCTTGAGCATTGCATATCCTACATTATTGCATCTTGCACTTCTAAAGCATTTTATTAACATTTGAATGCTTGCCAAGTTCTCTGCATTTTCCTAGTACTTGAATATGGCTTTCAACCACTACTTCCATTCCCTAATACATGCTCCAAATTAATTAATAAATATATTTATTTATTTACTTATGTGGCCTCTGTCTTCTAACGAGTGAATCCTTGTGCTGATTTATATTCAATATTTGGTCCACAAAGGCTAATAATATTTTCTNAACTACTTAAAAGTAAATAATGATCTATCATCTTATAATTGTGCACACTCTCTATTATTGGTTAGGACTTTTTGAGTAATTTTGTTTTGTTTTTCTGAAACAAGGTCTCACACTATAGCCCAGGCTATCCTCTAACTCACAACAGTTGTGCTTTAGCTTCCAGAGTACTNGGATTACAGGTGTGAGTCATGACTCCCAGCTTTAACTTCTGAACTTAGTTTATTCATCTCTTCTATATTTTTACTTTCATGTCATTCCAGGTCTGATTTGCCAAGACAACACCATATGTCCTTTTGCCCTGCACATGCTTTCTTCCCTTTCACTGCCTTGTAAACCTGTTAGTGTGTCAGAAGACTTTGTACCTTTGTTAAAGGAGAATTAAAATATGAAACTTTGCAATGGATCTGCACCTTGCTACTGCTAAGTTTGTTACATATCTCAGGGTTATAATACTACTATGAAAGCAACCATTCAGGCATGATTATGAAAACTGAAGTCCACAGTGCCATCCATAATTCCCATCTTGTATCCAGACCATAATATCTAATACCCTGGACAACTCCCTCTACATGTCAAATGGCATCTGATACCCATCCATGTCCTCCACAAGCTTGTGCCTCCTGCTTCTTCCCCACTTCAGTGACTGGCCCCTGAAGCTACCAATTATATCATATGAAAATAGGATAGAATGGTCGATCTCTTCTGACATTTGATAAACAGTGATTCCCAACAGATTAAAACCTCATGAAATTGAGATTTCATGGGTGCAGCTTCCCTGCCATATATAGAAGGCACTATATCACAGCAGATGACTCATCTGCTCAGTCTTCTAATCTTTCTGCCCCCTCTACCATGATATTCTCTGATCTTTAGATGTAGGGGTTGAATTGTAGATTATCAGTTGACCTTGTGTACCCCACAGTCAGCTGGTCTTTGTATTTTGACCAGTTNTGATTTTCTGTAATGGTCTCTATCTGCAGCAAAAAGAACTTCTTTGATGAGGAGGTAAGAGCTACAGTTACCTGTGAGTATAAGGATAAGCATTTAGAATACAGTTAGAAATCATACTGGTTTAGGAAAGTGACCACAGTATGCTGTCCTCTACAGTCTATGACATCACCATGGTAATTGGCTAGATTTACANTACCAGGTATAAATTCCCTCCTATTGAGTGGTTCTTAAGTTGAATTAGTCAGTTACCCTNAAGATTTAAGTGCCACTCTTGCACCCTTAGGGATATCTTGCTGTACTGGCCATTTTTGTNGCTTATAGACTTTATAGCTGGGTAGGACTATTGATTGATTTTCTCACTTGACAGCATACATAGTGCCATCAAATACTACNAATGCTAGTCCTCAAGCTAGTTACAGCTCAATTCTTCCAAATCCTATTTCTGAAGTGTGTGGTGTCTTCAGCAGTAAGATCTTACCTCCAATGCTTGGGAGATATCCAAGGGCAATAGCAATAGCCTCTATTGTTTTAAGAGTCTCTTTTAATTCCCACGACAAGCATACCATCCCTTGAACTTGTTTTGTTGTTGTTGTTGTTGTACAATAGACTATGGTCCTTGGAGGAAGTATTATTATGCCAAATATTGCAGCTCCATTCAAACTATATATATTTTTTAAGTAAANATGAAATGATGTTTCTCTGTTGCCTTTTCGAACATTCTTAGTTTTATTTACCCCTCNGACCTCCTTTTCCCTTAGTATTCTCCTCTCTCCCTCTTCATTTCCCCCTCATTTATTCTATTTTCTCCTTCACATCACCTGTGTCCTACTATCCTCCTCTCATGGTTGCCAAAACAAGACTTCTGTACAATGACACCACCAGTTGATATGCCAGTGTGGAAGGGAGAACTCTCACAAGGTCTTCCCCTAGAGAAAGAGCTACATGCAATTAATGACGACTGAGAGAGGAAGAATTAGTCTTCTCCAGGGATGAGCCCCCTGATAGGTTAGCCATTGCCAAGCAGTCAGCCTGAACACAAGAACAACACTAAGTGGACTCAGAAGACTGNATGGGGCAGGGTGAGGGGAGAGGGATATGTGTGTGAATGAGAGGTGGAAATGATGAAGTATGGCACTCATGTATGAAATCCTAATATATACATATATTAGATTTATGTATATAAAACATTTAAATTAAAACAAAATCCTCATGAAATTGCTAACTGTCTCCCCTGAATGCTATTCCTCTTGCATTAGCTTTTCAGTTTAGGCCTACANCACTCACTTCAATCCCCCAGACTCATCGCTATCTCCAGTCTTGCTGGATTCTAGTTAATTTGTCTACATCTGACAACGTGGAACTTGAATATGCAAATCTGTATGTCACTTTTCTTGTGTACTTAGGACTTTCTTATTCTTTTTTATTCATCAGCATAAAAGTGACACAAAAGCTCTAGGAAATTAACTTTTATCCATCTCCTTTGTCTGATCTCTCTCTTCCTGTCTCCATGCAGTCCTTAAAGCCTGCATTCTAACCATCTGTAAACCCAGTCCGTTCTCAACATTACTTCCTGTCACATAGGGTGTGTTTATCTCTTTACAGACTTTGATGTTTCATCAGCAGACTAGTTCTTTCCAATGCAGAGATTCAAGACACCCTCTCCCTTTAGAACCCTTCCCTGGCATCCCTGCCCCTCCCCATGTGAAAGNACAGCATCTTGCAAATCCCTTCTGCTTATCCTCTAGCACTCACATTCACTCTTTGCAATTAAAATTTTGAGAAGATTGTTTTCCTTTGGAAATTATATCCCCACTTATTTGTGCCTCACATGTCCCCATATCCCTGNTTACTAAAATCTCACAGTCAATGGTGCTATCTTAATCCATTTTGTGCTGCTATAGCAAAATACATGAGACTGGACAATTTATAAACAATAGAAAGTTATATAGCTTATCTCTCTGGAGGCTGGGAAGTGCAAGAGCATGAGAGCACCATCAGAGGAGGGTCTTGAGGCTATGTCAGACCAAAGGAGAAAGGACACAGATGGGCAACAGCAAGGGCAGGAGAGGGCTGAATTTGTCTTTATAACAGGTTTATTCTTTTGANANTTAATCTATTCCTCTCATAGATATACTAATCCACTAATGAGGGAGACAGAATTTCCAAGTCCTGNTCATCTTTAATTTTTTTCCTTTTATTAAAAATAGATTCTTTTTCTCACATAATATATCCTAATTATAGTTTCCCCTCCTTCTACTCTACCCACACTGCCCCCAATTCAGATCCACCCCTTTTCTGTTTCTCATTAAAAAACAAACAGCCTTCTAAGGGGTAATAATAAAATAAAATACAAGAAAACAAAAACTAACACATCTGANTAGGACAAAACAAGAAGGAAAAAATCCAAGAAAAGGCAAAAGAAACAAGTACAAATACAGAAACCCACTCCTTGTCACACTCAGGTACCCTATAACACAAAACTGGAAGCCAGAATACATACAGAGAGGACATATAGGAGATAGGGAAGAAGGGAGAGGGGAGGAGAGAACATAGATAAATGTTTTTAAAAGATAAAATGTAAAAAGGGAGAGAAAGCTCTGACACCACTTTATGAGACAAAAAACCTCCAAAGATGATAGTAAGTTCATTTTCTGTTGGTCATCTATGGCTGGGCATGTGCCTTATGCTTAAGAGTAGTTTGTTTTCTCAGTGAGACTCCCTTGGAANAAACTAAATTTGCATGAGAGNGGTTATCAATTGGAGGTTGCTTCTGGGTTAGGGATGGGCACATGTGTCCACATATCCCTTCAGTTCTAGGATCCCATCTGGTCCAGACCAGTATAGATTTTGTGTATTCTCCTTAGTCTCTGTGAATTCATATATATGTTCATCCGGCTGTCTTTAGAAGGCCTTGTTTCCTTAGTGTCTTCCATCCGTTCTGACTCTTGGTCACCCAAGCAGTGCTGGGTATGGGTTATATCTCATAGAATAGGCCTCAAGTCAAATCAGATACTGATTGATTACTCCCAAAAGCCTTGTGCCACCATTCCATTAGTATATCTTTCAAGCAGAACACTATAGTAGATCAAAGGGTTTGAAGCTGGGTTGGTGTTTACTTTTCTCCTTTGGTAGTATGAAAAGTACCTTCCTGTACCAAAGACACTAGCAGTGAGGGGTGAAGGCTCTATATAGACACGAGCTAAACTTCTGCATGATTGTGTAGGTGTTGTCTTCAGCAGTGAGGCCTTACCATCAGTTCAAGGAGAGAAACTTACAGTCTTGGCAACAGCCTGGCTTATTTGGGGGTGCCCATGGGACTTATTTGGCCAGCAACTCAATTAGATGTAACCCATGTACTGGAAACTTCATCNGGTGATAAGAGATGTGTAGTTGGAGCTCTGTCTCCCCTGTTATTTGGTGATTTCATTTAGATCACCCTCATGATATATATGAAGCTTCTACTGTATTAGGTTTCCATACTACCCTTAAAATGGTCCTTAGTTTTAGCTGTCTCTCCCAGTATTCCCTCCCTCATCACCCTCTTTCAACCCCCCTGCTTGATCCTCCCATTCCAGTGCTGCTTCCTCCCCACATAGTGTCTATCCATAACTATCTCTTCCATTTCCCTTTCCCAGGGAGATCTGTCCTAACACTGTTACCTTAAGGATCATGTTTGCAAGGCATGAATTTCAAAGATCACATTCAAATGTTAGTAAACACTAACAACCCAATCTTTATATGTAGCGTGACATATATTATGGCTTCTTGGCTCATGATAGATGTTCAGTAAATGCTTGTTGTAGGATAAAATGGATGAATTGTTAGCTTTTAGTCCTGTACTTTTTTTTTTTCACCAGGACCTTTTAAAGGAGTTTTTAACAGCCATTTACACTGGGTAGCAATGTTCTATTTTAAAGTAGAAAACGAGGATAACCTCAAAAAGAAAGAAAGGGAATCATATAACCTCCAAATTGTCTAATATCTTCATGCATTAAAAATTAATTGTCCTTCAAAGATGGCATTACATTTTGCAGTCATTACTTCAGTTTCCAAACTCTGTAGCAGTGGAGCTGTTGACAGCTAGGGGAGACAGATGCTCTTAGGAGCAACTCACTATATTAAAGCCCCTGAAAAATGTCCTTTCCTCTGGCTTCAGCTAAAGCCTTTGAGGACAAGAAGTCAAAANTCTCCGAAATGTTCCTATCTCCCACCCTTATAAAACAAGCTGAGGTGGTCCTCTCTACAGTCTTTATACCACAGCTGGACATGTACAGAATTGTTTCCACCCACCGTTGTAAGCCTTTGAATATGTGTTCCATGGCTTTGCGTTAAGTATGCCCTGAAAAGTGTTTTCCGTCTTTCATGTACATCTTAAACTGATTATGCTCAGGTATGTTTGCTCTCAAAGCGCTTTCCTGTATGACACTGTGTAGACTTCCTCCTCATGTTTCCTTCATTTGAGGAGGGCACTCCTTCAGAAATAACTCNAAGCTCTCTTGTGCTTCAGCAGAACTTGTCTCCACTCTTTTATCTTCTGGTTATGTTTCCTGGCTTTGTATCCACCAAAAACAAGAGCTTAATATGTTCAATTATAGCTTCAAACATGTACAAATACACTGCACCCGATGCAGAATTCCACACTCTTCCATTCTGCATTATTATTAGATCCTGGTCCACTAATTAGGTTCACCAAATAGGAACCCTAGGAAAAAATAAGAAGGAGAAAAAACAGTTGAGGGAAGTACTAAATATCTGGTCCTCCTCTCCGTGAGGGTACTTCAGCTCTTTCTCAANGCTGAAGATTGCTATCCTTGTCAAGACAACTTTCTCCTCATCGTCTACTCTTTGTGGATCCTGGTAGTTGGTCTTTCTTCTTTCTCCTTCACTCATAAAGACAGTTAGGATAGAGTAATAAGTCATTAATTCCAGGCAACTCACAATACCTGGTGGTTATTCAACCTCACCATGGTTTTCTAAATAGGCCCTTTGTAAATAAACCTTCATTGAGTTTGTTGATTTCAGTATGCCTTCTGTATCCAATGAGCTCTGACTAATATGTCACTATGGTCTTTAAAACATTTCTTATTTTATTAATGTCTTCTTGGAATCTCACTTTTAATTAAGCAAGAAACCAGGCAAAATACTAAAACAGTCTGCAACTACTCTAGGCTTCCATGNTTATATCAATACAAATGCTCCCTTTCCTTGGGAAGATGGGAGCATTTCTAACAAAGAAGGAAGTGTACAGACTTTGTCTGCCTTAGGCATATGGTGTTATGAAGTCTTGTAGGAACCCTGGGGATTTAAGATGGAAGAAAAGAGATGAGGGGCAGATGTCAGCCTGAAGTTGTGTGTGTGTGTGTGTGTGTGTGTGTGTGTGTGTGTGTGTGTGTGTATGTGTGTATGTGTGTGTGTTTGCATGGGGTGTGGTTAAAAACAAAAGGTTTTCAAAGTATGTTAAAAGTTAGTCTAAACAGTATCACTCTAAGCCTTTGTTAATTTATAAGGTTTTTTTCTGTAATCATGTTTTCATGTCCTTATCCATTCTCCTTAACTTCATTCCCAAATTAGAAATAAAGACAAAGCCAGAAATGGCAGTGAATGCCTGTAACTATGACCTGGGGAGCTTGAGGCTCCCCAGTTGGGGTGATAGCTCAGTGAGTAGGAGCATTTGCTAAGCAAGCAAAAAGATCTAAATTTTAATCTTATTACCCATGTGAGATCTGGTATAGTCATGCTTATCTGTAACTCCAGTATTGGGTGATGGAGATAGGTAGATCCTAGGAGCATGATACCCAGCTAGCCTAACTGAATCATTAAGCTTCAGGTTNAGTGAGAGAACCTGTCTAAAATAGATGACATGGACAGCAATAAAGAAAGATACCAGACAACCTTCACTGGTCTACCCATGCATTGGCATATGTACTTCTGAACACATATGAGCATACACTACACAACACACACACACACACACACACACACACACACATACCACATGACAGAAAGAAGTTCAGTTTCTTATACACTGTGATGTTATTCAAATGTGCTTACACTCTTCACTTATAAAATCAAATAATGAGCCTAGAGGATGGCCCAGTGGGTAAAGGCTTTTGTTGTCAAGCCTGATGGTCTGAGTTCAGTGCCTAGAACATACATGGTAGAAAGAAAGAAACAACTCTGAAAAGTTGTCTGCTATTTGTATGCCATGTGATGATGTGTTGCTGTGGTTGGGATAACAAAAAACTGAATGGCCAATAGCTAGGCAGGAAGTATAGGCAGGATTTCCAGTGAGAGAAAGGAAGAGGAATCTAGGCATGCAGAAGAAGCCAGGAGACACAGTGAGGAAACAGGAGATACAAGATAGAAGAGAGGTAATACCATGTGATAGAANGTAGATTAATATAAATGGCTTAATATAAGTTATAAGAGGTAGCTGAAACAAGCCTAAGCTTGTTTAGCTTCGGTATGAAACCGAAGTCTCATAATTAATATGTCTCCATGTCATTGTTTGGGAGCTGGCTGGTGGAACAGAGAAAAACTCGTTACAGTGGCATATGTGTGGTCCCATGCAAATAATTAAGTAACAAANTGATACTTTCTAGGTTCATTGTGATTAAATGTTGATTTCTTTCTTTTCTCTCCAGGTTTTTTTTTTCTTCTCTAAAATTCAAAATGTCCCCTTTAGAAAAGGCTGTCTGTCACTATTCTCTAAGAACTGGTATCNACTTGTGGATGAATGTGAAATTTTATATTTTCCCCCCAGCCTTAATGTCTGATAATCTGTGAATCAACGTGTGAAATAACTTTGTCTAAAGTCTACTAGATCTGTTTTGACCAGGAGGTGCTTTATAAAGCATCTTAATTTAACTTAAAGGTTGCTGACAATGAAGAGAACATCATTTCTTCTCATCTAGGACTTTAGAGTTACCTGAAAAGCAAGTTTTCTTTAGTGATCCCCAGGAGTCATACCATATGAGGCACAGATGACCACTCAGCAGCATTTCTAGGATACTACCAACAAAGGTAAAAAACTGTACTGAAAGATTTGTGAGTTGGCCTCTGAGTTCTTCACTCAAACCACTAAGTCATTTCACACAATTGACTACATGTCCCTTAGTCTGTGCAACAACTTTCTAGGACTTACCTCTCAGATATATATGGGTTTTGAGTCAGTGCCTTAGAGACAACAGGCTTCAAAGTGCATTTTTGGTGACCTCTGCATTCCATCCACACTAAATAAGACCTGTGGGCTGGAGAAGAATCTGCAGGTTCCATTTATTGGTGTTGGTATTTTTTTTCCAATCATAGACAAGCCAGTTCAACTCACCCTAAATCATACATCTACCTTTAGGGAAAATAAAAAAAAATAGAATGATAGTTTCACATAGGAAAAAGCAACAAATATCTCAAAAATGTTAAGAGTAAAACAGCACTTAGCTGTGAATTAAAAGATTTTGCATTGTTTTCAGATCTGGGGACACTGTCTCATCAAATGCATTCCATGGTAAATAGACTAAAATGTTATCCTCTACTCAAAAGTGGTATAATTAATCAAATGGCTTTTTTTTTCTTTTCATAGTTGGAACATAAAAAAAAAATCATTGTATACATCTTAGTAACTTGGACATGTTTTATTTATAATATATAAAAATTAATCAGGCAAAGTCAGAGGTCTGCCACCATTGATAGAAATGGCCACTATGACTTTGGTATTGAGCCCTTGAGGAACCTCCAACAGTTAAATGGCAAGAGCAGATGTTTATCACTAAGCAGTTTCAATTGAATTTATATGAGGTAAATGAACTGTTCATTTTACCATTTTAGTATACCTGACAAAGANGCTTTCTCAGCAGTGATTTAGCTGTCCCCTTGATGAGTCTTTGGATCATCACCAATATGGATTTAATTTCACCTTCAGCTCTACAATAAATAAGCACAGATGGCCAAAATGATTTNGTAANTCTCGGGGGTTTTCCCCCCATTTTTTTCAGCATAAAACTTATAGAAGTATAATTCAAACATTTTGTGCTATTGTAGTGACCGTTATAGCTCTGTAACTGCATGTGAACTAAGACAACCCATGGCTTTGTTACCTAGTCACCCTGAGTTTTTTTGAANAAAAAAATGTAATTAGAGAAAGTTCTTAAGTGTCTCATGCTAAGTAAAAATGAAATGCCAAAAAAGTAACCAAAACTTGAAATTTTTTTCAAAATATATTTTAATAATTTGTTCTCTTATCCCTATTTTCTCCTAGGCTTTGAAGACATTACACATCTTCTACTGTGCACAGTGCTCTGATTTTCAACCTGATGCTTTTAACTCACAAATTTCAATCTGAATAATCTATATATGCCTTCTAGTTCTGGAATAATTGATTGGTGACATTCCTATAAAATGTTGCATTGGTGGGAGAAAATAAGCAGGCTTTGTTTGGTTCCCCTTGTCTGTTAAAAGCAGTCCACTGACAAATTTCAATGCATTTGAATCATTAACTGATTTTAGGATATCGGACTGAACTGTTATTAGTGGCATAATGAAGTGCTTGAGTTGGGACTTCTCATTAGTCTAATCGAGCTATGATGCTTTAAGATTAGGTTAGGGAAATGTCAGCACATATTAATTTATTTAATTTGAAAATTACATATCAGAGACCAAAGCAATTTGCGGGGTTAAATTGTCTCTCTGTGGATCGGATTCATGATCTTCTGGGTTCACAGATCNAGTTCCCTTCTTCCCATGCACCATGTGAAAACCACCAAACACTGTTTAGCTTACACAATGTGTTCTACACAGCGAGGCTTGCCCCTTCAGTGGGTACAAAGAAGGTAATTCAATCTTAAAGTTCTACTGCTGTCATAAGTGTCTATGACATCACCAAGACCTAGCAGCTGAATCGTAGCTTTGTCCTCCTTTTGCAAACATGCACTATTAGAGATGGACTGTCAATGTCTAAGAAGTCATTTTAACCCCTCCTTTACAAAGATCACTACTTATAAAAATTCCCTGAATTGTCAGGATGGTAGCACAAAATGACTGCTGGTCCTCTAACAACTCCACCAGTGGAAGAAAGGACAGCCCTTACTGTTAATTCTCAGTGTTCACATACAATCGTGCTTTTCATTTGCAGATCTCAAAAGCTCCCATAACTTAAAGCATTTTAAGATCACCTCTTTTTGCCCAGCACTGGAAGACCCAGCACAAGTCTGACTTCCTCCATGAGGTCCCTGAAGACATGGGATGAATGCAGTTTGGAGTTGAAGAAAAAAACTGGCTCAACTGCTGTTTGTACCACCTACCAGCTACCTAATGGCCTCTGTTCTTTCTCTGTGTAACTGTGGGTATGCTAAAGGCTTTGAGTGAGAATGCCCTGTCTGTTGTACATTGAATTATTCCTGATGATTTAAAAGAGTCAGTTCAAAACTATTGCTATTGTGTCTTTTTGGAGTGACATGACCCAGGGCTAAACCATAAGCTTATAATTTTCTTACAGCCACAGTGATGGATTCAGAAACAGACAAATGACCTAGGTTTATTTTTAATGAAGTACAAGCCCTTCATAGAATATTTTCTTCTCCTAAAGGATGTGTATAATTCAGAGGCTTGAGTCTGTTCTAAAAAACAAAAAGACAAGCTACTGAAATGCAAAGCCAAAACAGAAAGAAAAGCTGGACTTAAAGAATCTCAGGAAAAATAAACAGAAGTCCTGATCAAGCCAGAACTGATATCATCTCTTTTCAATTACATGAGCTAACAGCTTGTATCAGATGAACTAATAGCTTGTGTTATTTAAGGCAATAGGGAATGGAATTCCAATTACTGATGATCAAAATATATAAACAGACTCACTAAGCCCATAATATACAACCTAGCATCCTTATCTGAAAAATAAAGATACTACCTTGTAAAGCATTTTTTTTAAAATGACATTTAAAAATAAGAATATGTGGCATCTGATGCTGAGAAATGACAATTCATTTGCTATGTGACTTAAGGGTGAGAGTCAATTTCTAAGTCCTTTAACCACTTGTTTGTACTTTACATATTTACCATTCTGCATGGATANTTTGAATTTTATTGCTAATATTTTAGTATTTCTCAAGTTAGAACTTTGAATGATCCCTTGAGAAACTAAAAGGAGCCTTAGATCCTTTCCATCAGAGAACAAGATGTAAGTATGCTATACCGGCATCAATGAAGAAAACGCTGTCATTGCACACAGGGAGGCATGCTCTTTGGGTAGAGAGGAGGTTGAAGGATTGACACTGGTGAGTCTGTGTCACTTTATATTCATCTCCACTAAATATCACGACCCCAATCAGCTCCTCCTAACTAGCTAACTAGCTCTGTGATGTGCACAAAGCCATGCCTGTGATTCTGTGAGTCTGCCTAATGTGGGGCCAGGGGATGCCAAAGATGCTAGTTCAGGAATCACATCTCAGGAACCATTCTCATAAAGCTATACAGTCCACTAACATTTTTGTCCTGATCACCTCTACGAGTTTTCTAGAAGAAACCTCGGCCCTTCCTGTTTCCTGTGAATCATAAGACTTCCTTTTCCTTGTAGACAACAAACAATTTTTCTGAAAAAAAAAATCTTACTGGATAACATGTATTGTAAAGCCTTTGGTTTTGACTTTTAATCTACCAACATCACTAACAGTGTCTGGTTTCAGGTACACTGTCTTCTTCCTAAATNCAATTTTTAGGCACCACTAAGTTAACTGTCTCCCATACAGGTCAAGGGCACCTAGATTAATCAGTAACAGTTAGGCTTGGTTACCTTATGAACTACTTAAAATGTAGAAACTTGAAACAATTGCTGCCTATTTGGCTCATTGTTCTGCTGGTCAGAAATAGAAGCTAAGTCCATCCAGTTGTTTCTTTTGATTTCAAGTAGATTTCAGCGTTGCATTGGTAAGGTGTTGCTGATCTGGGATGTTCTGATTCANGTAGTCTTTCATTCTTCAGAATGGAGCTTTTTTTTCATAACACCAATAGGATTCAAAGTGTGCATAATTATACAAGGTTCTCATGAGGCCTCATTGGGGACTGGCCCAATGTCACTTCTGCTAAATGCTTTCAATAAATCAAGGTATACAGTCTGCTCAGACTCAAAGATCAGCAAATACTTGTGGTGTCTTCATGGCAAAGGACCTTGGATCCAAGAAGGGAGTAAGGGAGCCCTTTTTGTGTTCAGTCTATCAGATNGCTGTCTCTTTCTACACTGTAACTTATCAAACTCTCTGTCACGTTCCAGTAGTTGCAGTTACCTGCAGTGTTTACCACTATGCACTTCAATTACTTCTCTCTAAGAAGTGACATGTCTCAGTGATGGTAACTGCAACTGACGTGTCCATTTATAACATTTCTGCTCAGTCAGAAGGTCTGCTCATCCATGTGGAAATTGAGCCTAGACCATTATAAGTGATTGGGTTAATTGGTTCCAAAACATTTATCTCCATCATTTTGCCATACTAGATATGCCATAAAACCAACCACAGTGTATTGAAAACTACAGGTGCCCATCCACGACAATTTAATCTAAATATCTGAAATTGTGGGCTTTTATAAATTTAAAAGCTCCCTAGTAAACCTGCTTCATAGCTCTGAGACTGGCTTATGTAATTACCAATCCACACATTTGCCTTTTCCCATCACCATGACAAGATACTAATCAAAGAAGGTTAAGAAAGGAAAGGTATATTTTGGAGCCTGGCCTCAGTTCATCATGGTAGAAACATATTAGAGTTCAAGGCAGTACATGGTGGAAGCTCCTAACATCTTAGAGGATAAGGAAGCCAAAATCAGGGCAGAGATACAAGCTTCAAAGACCCATGCGTAGTGACCTACCTGCTGTAGCTAGGCCTCACATCCCAGAGGTCCCACAGCTTTGCCAAACAGAGCTACCATCTGGGGTAGCTCAGTGTTCAAGCATGTGAATCTGAGTAGGACATTTCAGACCTGGACCACAATATCACCCAATGAAGTAGTGGTTCGGAAAGCTGACTGTACATCAAAATCACCTGGAGAGCTTGTGAAATACAGAGGGCTGGACTACAAAGCCAATGTCTGTAATTCTGTGGGTCTGTCTGATGTGGGGCAAGGGAATGCTAAGGATACTAGTTTGGGGCCACATTTTAGGAATCATTCTCACAAAACTATACAGTCCACTCACATTATAAAAAATAGGCAGTCTTGGGGATTTGGTTTTCTCCAGTATGCCCAGTAAGGCATGCTTGTTTTATAGGGCTGTGCTAATTCCAGGTGAAGGAAAGGGTGACTTCTTTCCTATCTAACGATACTTTGTCTCTCCATCCAGGGATTCTGATTAAAATATTCTGTAAGAGAATCAACCTTGTCTACATTAAAGGTTCCTCCAGGTTACTCTAATGTACTGTCAGGATTGAACACTACTTATCTAGTCCTTTTCAAAGTATGGCCCCAGGACCAGCATCACCCACATTACCTGAGAAGAAGTCACAAATACAAACTTTTAGTTTCTGCCCTATACCCACTGAATCAGATACCAGGGAGCAGGAAGTATCCATCCATTACAAAAAGCCATCCAGATATCTCCTATAAAGGATAGACTTTGAAGACCTCCAAATTAAGTATTCAAACAATACAAGCAAGTAGCAAGCACAGAGGAGGCAATATGTAGGTAATAATGTGATAGATGTACTGAGAAAGTCATCAGTTAGTTCACTGAATGTAGGCCATTTCCAAGGGGGAAAGGCTGGGTGAGCAGAAAGAAGATGGACACCTAATTCTAGCATAAAGAAGTGTGCAATCTAGTGTGTACAGAGGTGAGAATCCATGGGTAACTCTGGGTGCTGGGGTGAAAATACAGCAGGCTTTACTGTGGTTTACGCAGTCAAGTGGAGACCATAACTTCACAATGGATCATAGCCTGTCACAGAATATTTAAAAAGGATAAGAAGTGACAGCAGGTTCACTGATGGGACTTGTCCAATTCAGACCAAAGCCATAATGATGTCCCCTCAAGAGAGGTAAAAAATAAAAGGGTCATTGGAGGAGAGGTGAATTCTCACAGCATGTAAAAAAGAGGAAGTGATAGCTTACTGTGAGAACATGGTATCACCCCCCTTCCAAAGCAAATGGATAATGCCATGAGCACTATTTCTGATCCTCAATCAGTAAGCCTTTGCTGAATGCTACCCATGTGCCAGGGGTCATGTTAGTCACTGGGAATACCTCTGGGAACAAAGCACCATCCCTGTCCGGGGGCAACTAGTCTAGTCAGGTAGGAAGAGTCAAAGGCATTTACAAAATCCACCTTACATTAGGTGTTTCATCATTTTTGGGAATCCACAAATTTGTTAGCTGGGCTCCTTTTATTCTTTTATGTCTTTTTTATTTTCCAAAAGTGAAGATCAGACCAAGGCCTTACCCATGCCAGGTGAGCACTCCACCACTGAGCTACCCACCATGCCCATAGCACTGTTTTACAAAGAATTCTGTTTTCACCTATGCCTATCCTCCTCTGCCTGCTACTCTCCTCAGAAACACAGCACAGTGAATTGGCAGCTAAAATAGGAGGAAGCATGGCAAACATAGTCAGTGCTGTCCAAAACACAATTTTATATGGATAATCAATTGAAAGACCTAGATTCATGGCTGAGATGTTTCTAAACTCCTCCCTTAAATACAAGAAATAATCATTTTTACAAAGAAAGCACAAAGGCTCAAGCAGCTGAAGGATGAAAGAAGCAGCCCATCCCCACTAACTGGGTTGAATGAAGGAAAATGAATATTACTGGGCTAGCCCAGACCACCACTCTAAAGGCTGAATCAGTGTCTTCAGGCCAAGACCTGGGAAGAAAAACACAGAGGAAATAAGTACAGTTCATCAGTCCCAAAGGGGCTGTCTTCATTGGGTATATAGAAGAGCATTGGTAGAATAGACACGAGAATTATTGATGCATGCCTGTCAAAACACAGTGACCCTGACCCTCATATTCTGTAACAAGAATTTCAATCAGCATCTTAGGCATGAAAAACAAATTACCTTTATAACCATCCTCTTCCCTTACAAAAAAGTAATAAGGGACAAGGGAGCGATGTTATACACTGAAAGAGGACAGTGACCCTGTTGACATTTTAAAGTATTTATCCCTTGAAATCAAACTATATTGAT
>LZPO01067251.1:0-12846 GCA_001675575.1 Neotoma lepida
AGACTCTGCCAGATGACTATGGGCTGGCTATGCTCTCTGCCATCAGGCATCTACCACTGTGGATCCTGTGACTTCATTTTTCTCTTTTCCCCTGGAGTCTTGAAGATGTCTGGGAGTGGGACTAGATGGAANGTATGATTGTTCTGACTATATGTCATCTCATGCTGTGGCTGTCAGACAGGAATGCGTAAGAGAACCAGCTATGAGGTTTCTAAGAAGGTGAGTATCTGGGTCTCCTCACTGACCAAATGAGCTTCATCCTTAAGGATGGGTTCTGAGCTTCTGCATCACTTTGGAAAGCTCCAGGGATGTTCTGCTGTGTGACCCTGATGGACAGCTGAGGTCAGGAGGGAGTAGACTCAGAAGAGCTGAGGGACCCAATACGGCTTTCAGCTGACTTGGAAGATGAGTTAGGACCAATCTCTGTATTCGAGGCAGATCATACAAGCTAGTAGACCCCGTGAACTGCATACACCTCACCGTCTCTACTGAAAAAGCAGTCATCTCGAATCTTTAGAGAAATGCTCAGGGTAATCTNAGANCACNGTACCTTTGGTTCTGAGGTTCAGGGTTCCTAAAAGACTATACTTAAACAAGCAAACTCCAGTGCTTTCCAAATTCGTTTTCCACTGGTGAAACCTGCAGGCTTGAAAGCATAATCTGAACTGATGGACAGCTCTCAGCCTCTGGACCNAGTGTGGAGCCAGCGAGGACCACATTCTGACCAGCAGGTAGCCTAAGCTTGGGCACACTCCTGAGGATCTGGGGACTGGATGGAGACATGCAGGTAACTCTTGAGAAGATTCTGTAGTTCAGCCGGCAATGGGTGACTCATACAGCTACCAAAACGTTTCAACTCGGATGCATACACATGATGACAGTGTTGAACAAGTGCAAACAATGGAAGGGTCATCACCAAGAAATCACTTCTGCGTCCACTGTCCCCGTTAATTTGTAAATGTACCAAGTTCTCCCCCTGTGCTGAACAAAAGCCTGGGGTAATCCCAAGGGTCTTCTTGTCAGCCAGGGTAATAAAAAGTCCTTTTATCAATAATTAAAATACCTAGTCCAATGAGTAATCAAACTCTGGATCTGCTGATCGTGTGTGGTGAGGAAGAGGATACAGCAGGACTTTACTCACGCTACCCGGTACTCCTTTGACAAGCCTTAGTCTGCTAGCCATGTTCTTTCCCAAACCACCCAGGATGGAGAGCCAGGGGAGGGCAGGTGGTTGGGGTCCAGGTCAGTTTCATTGCATTACCCACTGACTGCATTACCCTCCCTGGGCAGTGACACCTAGCTTTTCTCCCATGGATGTTTTTGAGGGTTTGTTGATGACACCTTATTGTATGGCCTTCACTGGGCATTTACTGTCCCCCCATGGTGAGCAGCATGCACGTATCTGGTTGCCATCATTCTCCCAGTCTTGTGCTCTCAGCCTATTCCAGGTTCTCTGGTGGAGGCTGTTGATCTATCCAGGGAATTTTGTGAAACAGGGTCTAGAAGAGCACTTGTCGGTGCTCATTCTCAACCTTGGTCCCTGAGAAACACCTAGCCCCTTTACTTTCCAAAACCCTGGATGTCTAGTTATGGTNCCAANCTCCCAGCCCTGTGGGCCTAGTCACTCAAGCATACCTTCTTCTTGGCATTTTCAAATGTCAGGACTCATTATCTCATCCTGAGTTTCAGGAGCTTCCCAGGACCATTCAGAGTCCTCAATCAGTCAGTACTGGGCTATAGGTTATGGGAGGAGGCTCATTATGCCCCTTAGGATAAATCTCATTTTCACTATGTTCTTTCCTCTACCAGTGTCTAGTCTTGTAGTCAGTTCCACACAGGTCAAAACCTGTAACTAGGTTTCAAGTAGAGCATTCCTAGGCTCTATCCACTTTTCAGTGCTTTCTTTGGAATACAAGAGCTAATGTCTGTAGTGTCACAACCCAAGAGTCACTTTAATGCCCTGTTCCACAAACATGCATACATATACGAACTCATACACACACTGTAGAGAAATGACCAGGATNCAGNAGTTAGGGAAAAAGATAAACCAACCAAANATATCCTTCCCTCAAGGNACTGGAGGTTGGAGAGATAAACNAANACAGAGAACATTAAAATAACTGTGATGNAGGCTGCTTGTGCCCAGGAATNGNGATGCTTGGGGCACCTCACCAGGCTGGAAGGAGTTTGGTCTTTTCTAGGAAGTNTCCGGAGTTGTGTTGGTATTTTCTCTTCCTGATCTAAGCTACTTTACNGGGGCCTCTGGCCTTGCCCATTACCCTACTGACNTGTGTATAGATTAACACCATGATCCCAAACTGTCAGGTAATGACTGATTTNTTAGGGGCTCATGTAATTAGTATCTCCTAAAAGTGCAGTGCAAACCTATCTATTGCTCTCANAGATAAGGAATGCTGTGGGCATTGGGCTGGAAGTCCTCAAAAGGCTCTCATTTACAAAGTATATCCCCAGAATGTCTGCTGATCAAGANTTGGTTCCCTGAAGGAGGCCGACTGGCTAAATTTACCCCCTTCACCTGGGTCCTCAGAAAAGGGCCAGCTAGGTGACAATGCACTCTTCTTATCTAATGATGAGATTGAAGTCTGATGTGTATTTAAGGGGCTTCCAAGAAACATCCCAGTCATGCACAGTGGAGAGGACCCGCCCCTGGGTGCCCATCATGAGCTCTCCTTCTATAGGGTGGGTGTGTGGGATGACCAGTTTCCAGAGGAGGGGCAAGGGTGCCTGTGAAGATGGATTCAGAGCAATGCATTTCATGCCAGGCTGAGCAGAGGCGCAGCGAGTGATATTCATCAAAACAAAAGCTTCAGGNAATTCTTACAGTGATTAAATAATTCCTGAGTCCTAGTTTCTGAGGGCAGGTTAATTTCTGCTTTATACAGATGCAATGGGCAGGAAGAAAAAAGGACAAACTACAAGGNCCTTTGTTGATATAGGTGATGACAAGCCATGACATTTTACCAGGATGNTAAAAATTATTGTGTGGTGGAGGATGTCCAAAACACCAGTACTTTCTCCTAGACGCAACCATCTCACACACACACCATGACACAGAGGAATGGGGAAGCTGCTTCTCTAGTTTTGGTCTTATGTGGGTGAATGAAGGACCCCGTGTGATACTCTGTGAAATGCCTGCCTTCCCCGTATGCAGTACTGTCTAAGTATCCCATGACATATNTACCCAGCACAACTGCAAAGCAAGTCACCCCCTTTCTCCCTTTATAAATGATAAGACCGAGGCTTACACATGGAAAGCATCTGGATGAAGGCTGCGGAAGCAGGCAACATTGGGACTAAGATGTGAGGCCATGCTGCACGGCTTCACGCTCCTTCCCTTCTTTTGTCTTCTTCTCGATTACTGCCAAGACAGTGCTGACAGTCAACTTGGCTGCATTGAGAAACGCCTGGGAAAGCAGTCCAGCACCCCTCGGGCTGTNCTGTAAAGATACTTTCAGAGATAACCAGACCACGAGGGCTCTGACCTAACAGATGAATTAATCCCTTGATGGACCATTCTCATTTTACTGGAAGGTAGTGNACATCAGGGGTAGGGCCACTGGAGGAAGCATGTCATTGGGAGTGTCTCCTTGGACCTACAGAGTGTTCTGACTCCCNGTTTCACCCTTTCCATCTTCTCAGGCACTATAATGGACTGAGTCTTTTGGAACCATGAACCAAAATGAATCTTTCNTCCCTTTAACTTGCTCTCTAGTATTTCGCCCATAGTGACACAAAAGGGACCTNTGTGATCNAAGAAGGAAAGAAACTATGCTTGGATGCTTGCGTGGAATAAACAGACAGGGAAGATAAAGGGAAGGCACTGTACTGCTGCCCTGGCCCAGGACACTTCAGGGAGGGACAGGCCTGTGCTGTGGCGCTTCCANCTGGGCCCCTTCCCTGCTGGCACCATGGCTCTGTTTTCCCTTTAGTCCTTCCATGCATCCCAGAATCTTCTTCCCTGCCACTTGTCCCTGTCACTTGTTGCTTCCATCTCCCAGCTAGTTTCTAACACTTTCTTTTCAGATTTAGGGATCNCTTCCTTACAGTGGTCTCCCCAGATCCTGAAAGCCACACTCCTGATATGTGTTGACAGANAGTTGTCCCNAAGAGGAGCCAAGAGTGGCCATTCTGTCCTGNCCATTTCTGTATTTAGGANAGCACNAGCTGGCTCACATGGCAATAGTAGAATCAGGCTAAACTTAGGATTGAANGAGCAGGACCAGCGAGATGGTCAGTGGGTAGCAGTGCTCGGTGTGTAAGCCTGCGGACATGAATCTGGTTTGTAGAACACACACAGATGGAGAGAACCAGCTCCCCAAAGCTGACCTCTGACCTCCACCTGCCCACANGACGCATGTACACCTTTACTCACACACACCAGTCACATAAAGCACAATAATAAATANATAAAACCTAGGAANAGCTAGAGGTGTAAGAAGCTCTAGTACCACTAATACAAACAATTTCTTAATATGTACAGTGACTTAATTACTTGTGATCAACAATAAATAGGTTTCTGAGGAAGCTACTTAGGTCAGAGAACACAGGTGGCAAGGAGGAACGCATGCTTTGAGAGGATTGCTACACCTTACACCCCGGACTCCTCAGCTGCTCCCTATATATATATGAGAGCCATACACATGGCTCTCTACATCAAATCTTATTTTATTTGTAAATTATAAGTTCATTTTACTAAGGACACATCTCTTGGAGTATAAACATAATATATTAAGCATCATTAAATATGCAGTAAAATCAACACAATTTACCATATCAGCGGGAAAAAAACCATAAGGAAAAAGCAGTGGATGGAGTCATGAGATGCCTATTACTAAAACCTACACCCCATTCTCAGCATGAGTGTAAGCTGCTCCAAGACTCCTCACAAGAGGAGGCATGGCAGCCTGTTCACCCAGGTTGAGTTTATCTGGTAATGAGTTCATCTGTCCAGTTTCCCTCTGCTGCCTTCATAATCCTCTCCCAAACCCCAGCACAAATCTCCTATGGAGAAGACTGCTCAGGCGGCTCTGAAAGCACAGGGCATCACGCTGGCAGTGCTAACCTAACATTTTAAATTATGTCCAATTGTAGATCTGTCTGCTTTCTCTTGCTTTTCAGCAATATTAAAGAAAACACAAACATCAGAACATTTCATTGCCCAAGCCACTTCTACATTTCAATGACAGAGTCTTTTCAAGACTGGTAAGTATCCTCAAATGTCTGTTTCTCTCCACTCAAGATGGGCAGACTCAGGTCCCCGTGTGCTTCTATGGGAAGTCTTAAATCTACCAATCTCATAACTTATTGTCTTTGAAATTCCAAGGCCTTGAAAGTCTCCCAATGAACCTGACAGCGTGGAAACACCAACATATGCAATTCTGGCTTATTTGGGACTCCTGACTGAGACTATCACATGTGTGCTGATGAGGCAAGTGTCCTTCACGGTTGGGGAGAGAGAAGTGGTCCATTAGGGGGCTTATTTGGGAATGTTGAGCCTCTTAACACACATTCAGAACTTTACATGATTAAGGAAGAAATTTTAAATTGCATTTATGTTTGCACATGTGTGTGCCTGTGTGCACACCACAGTGTGAGCATATGGAGGTCAGAGGACAACTAGTGGAATTGGTTTTCTCCTTCCACCGTGTGGACCCTAGAGACGGAACTCAAGTCATTAGGCTTGGTAGCAATCACCTTTGCCCACGAGTCATCTCACCAGTCTGGAAGAAATTCTTAGTAACAAATTATTTATTGCTTAGATATTAGAAGACTTTTTTTTTTCCTGAGACACGGTCTCATATAGTCCTTTTCTTAATTAAGGCTAACCTTGAATCTGTTGTGTAGCTGAAGATGGCTTTCAAGTTCTAATCCCCCTGCTTCCACTTCTCACATGCTGAGATCACAGGTATGAGTCATCACATCTATGAACTCAGGACCTCAAGGACGCTAGGCAAGCATTCTAGCAACAAAGATACATCTCTTAGCCTCCCCTGATGTCTCTAGGCACAGTCAATATCCCCTTGAAATAGAACTTGTCAGGTTGACTGTGGACACACTGCATATTCAGTGTAGAGCACGAGGTGCTTCAGCCTCCAAGCCTCCCGTGACCCCGACCAGCCCCAGGTTGCCCATCTGACCTCGTTTTTCAGGCTCCTGGCCAGGAAGTGTTCAGCCACGTGTGCAGGAAGCACGTTCTCCAGCAGCACTCGGTTTAGGTTCTCCATGGTTTCTATCTCCTCCCGCTCTTTTTTGAACTTGTTCTTCCACAAGAAGTCTAACCTACAGTAATATTCACTCTGTTACAAGAGGACACAGAGGTGAAGAAACAATAGGCATCTTGTCCTGACAGAGTGGAGATCATAAAGAGTAAACAAAACAAGAAGAACAAAGCGGCACAAACCAGAACTGTCGCCCTCCCCACAGAGCCCTCCGTCCCACCCAAACACCTGTCAATCACAGTATAACACATTTGCAAAGAACAGACGGAGGAGAGTGAGCCTCGACTACAGGGCGCTAGGGGCTCTGGGGGCTTACAAGTTAGTATGATGGTAAGCTCCCCTCTAGATTGCCAAGAGTCAGCTCCAATGACTCTTTAAAGCAGCATAGGAGCATGAAAATAATGAATAAATAAGAAATTTAGGATGCTTGCTAGACAATGATTTGTATTACATAAGAAACACTTTAAATTTGTGGTAATTTGTCCTTAGACTTTGCAAAGCAGTCTCTCCTACCATAATTACATAGTTGTTCAGTATAAAATATGGATGTTTTTTTCATTTAGCATGGCACTGTGTATTGAGAATGACAGTATATTGTAGACAAGAGTGTATGTTGATATTACTGAATTAGCAAAGGGGCTGCTGGTAAAATAAAACATACATGTTCACTACTTATAGTGTATTAAAATATAAAATACACGAGCCAGATATCATTAATTCTGTAGAAATGGAGACACCTATTAGCTGACAAAGGCCCTCTTTGTCCTTGCTATCATTTTGCGTCTCCTGTGATAACAGTAACTGAGTATAATGAAATAGCCTGGAGTAAGGTTTGTCAAAGACAGGCTTCATGAAGAGGGTTTCTTTCACTGCAGAGAATGAGTTACTGACACCTAAGTGCAAAGGAGAGTGAAACTAAGCATTTGCTGTTGTACTAGTTTGATTAATTATGAAAATTACAGTACACACACACACACACACACACACACACACGCCTCTCAAGCACAAGCAGAGATTCTAGAAAAGAAAAACACCCCACACTTCAGCCTGGCAGAAAAATGACCCTTCATTAAGCAGTTTGATTCAAACCACACATGATACATTAAGAAGCATTTCCTTCTCTGGTGTAGCATCTATTTTTACTTCACACAGTGAGACAATTTCAAAACCTAAACTATCAAAAGCTTTACGCTTAAAGTCAAATTTCTCACACACCGTATTAATAGAAATTGTGTCATTCACCGACCGGAAAAGCCCTTTATCTTGGAGAATGCATTTGGAATTTGTGGGCAAAGGGGTGGTGTAGCTGGTTTTAACTAGACTAGAAGCAGCAAGGCATGGTGGAGTATTGAGAAGACACAGGTGACTATCTGAAGTCAGGCACAAAGGAAAGCAATGGAAATGAGACCACCTCCTAACAGCCAGCTCAGCAGTAAGCCTGCTCCNTGTAAGTCATAGCACGAGGCTGCTCAGGTGTTCTTAGGGCATCACAGGCAAACATGTTGTTAGTCTCCTATTAGCAGGAAATCAGTCATTTGGAAATAGCTGCACTGCATGAAAGTGATGATCTTGCTCATCTTTCTATGGGTCTATGCATCATATACACATCTGTCATCTACTATCTACCTATCTGTCTACCTACATACCTTCCTGCTACAGTTTGGATATGATTTACATGAATCCCTGAGAGGTTCCTGTGTTAGGAATTTGGCCTTCAGTGTGGTGATGACGTCATGGAACCTGTAAGAGGTGAGGGATAGTTTGATGGGAGATCCTTTAGTCACTGGAGGTATCTCCTTGGAAGAGACTGTGAGATTTGGAGGACTATCTAGCTTTCTGTTTTGTGATATCATCTGTCTTACCACACACTTGCAGGACAATCTGATGTAACCAAGAGGGCCTTCACTATAGCTGAGAGGGTGCCAGTGTCTTACCCTTGAATGTCTAAAACTTTGAGACATATAATAAACTTCTTTTGTTTACAAATGTAATCTATCTATCATCTATCATCTATCTATCTACCTACCTACCTACCATTTACTGTTTATCTGTCTGTCTGTCTATCTATCTATTTATCTATCTATCTATCTATCTATCTATCTATCTATCTATTTATCTTCTGTCTATCCATCAATCACGTATCACGTCTCTAGATCTTTTTGCATATGTTAGTTGTGTAATCTACCTATATTATCAATTATCAATCAATCATCTATATGTATGTATCCATAAACTCTCTAGCATTCCTATCATACATTCACCAATCCATCTAGCCACTGTACCACTTTCTCAAGCAACGAAAACTGCCTTAGATTNTCTCTTCTATGTATAAGCATTGTTCATAAGAGAAACTCACATTGAAGGTCATAAAAGGAAGACAAATATATCTCTTTCAAANCAGCTGTAATGTACTGAACAGTGTCTCAAGAGCCAGTTTCAAGCCCTAGATCCTGATAGCCATGACTATGGTCTTACTTGGACATAGAGTTTGCTATATTTGATGGGGATCTGGGAATGAACTTATCTTGGAATTAGGTTGGGCCCTAAATTCAATGGTTGTTATCTATGTAAGATAATATCGGAATGTTATCTTTTACCTGAGAATGGATATTTCATGCAGAGACATGGGGATGGCCATATGAGACATCCAGCAGAAAGCCAGGACTAAGGTATGGCCTAGGGGACTATGGGGAGGGCAGAGCTGATGAGAAGAGCCTATGGGCTTGTTTGTCACTTTGTGGAGAACAGTGGAAGTTCCACCTAGCCTCCCTGAGCTAGAGTTTTACTTTGTAAACTTTTTGTTCCTCAGATAGTCACCATCTCTCAAATTGTGTCAGTCAGGGGGTATGTCACAAGTGTTTGTGGCCCTCAGTGCAGTGTCATACTCAGCACAGCTTCAAGGCAGTTTCATTCTTTGCCTGTTTCCAAAACTCACCCCAAGGAATAAGAGTTCTTCCTATCTGTCTGCATGGACAAATCAGGGGTCACAGGGCTGAGTGGCCAGGTAAGATGTGACTCGGCCATCTTTGAGTTCCAGACACCCCAAGCAAACGTCATCAGCCTCACTGTGGGATCATGGAGACTGCCCTGTTTTATGCTAGGAATGCACTTCACTTGAAACACAAACTTGACAGGCAGCATGCTGCAATTTAAACTAGAGGAGACATGGGCTTCCATATTCTTAATGAGACTCTTCACTGGTTAAATTAGACTCACAAACTAGATTTTTAATGCAGAAAGTGTTACTGTAGATTTTGTACAAGAGATTGGATATGTTTTAATTATTTTAGATTATTTGTTTTATGTGTATGTGTATGTCTCTATATATGTATGTGTACTATGTGTGTGCCTGGTNTTCATGGAAGCTAGAAGAGGGCACTGCATCCCTGTAACCAGAGGTATGGATGACTGTGAGCCACCACATACATGTTGGAATCTAAACCTGGATCTCCTATAAGAGTAAAGTATCCTTAACTCCTGAGCCAACTTTCTAGCCTCGTCTATGTTGTTCTTAAGCTTATATAACTAGAGTGATCTTTAGGCTGCTAATTTGATCAGAAAGTAAACATATCTCTATTGCTTCAAGAGAAGGTGGTCAGGGGCAAAGCAGACCACACAACAATGAAAGTAGCTTTCAAAATACCTATACTTCTACGTAATAAACAAGCTAGGAATAGTCACTCCAGGGCCATGGATGTCACAGCCCTTGGAGACCTCCTAGAAGTAGAGGTGACTGTAATGTGATTTGGAAAGGGTGCAGAAGCA
This sequence comes from Neotoma lepida, assembly GCA_001675575.1. Classification (NCBI taxonomy): domain Eukaryota; kingdom Metazoa; phylum Chordata; class Mammalia; order Rodentia; family Cricetidae; genus Neotoma; species Neotoma lepida. Next base: position 10,005 of record LZPO01067251.1, read on the forward strand.
CAGCTTTTCCTACCCAGAAGACTCTTCTGTAATGAATCATCCCTGTGACGGTTCTAGATTCAGGCCAACCTCCTGGCCCACTATGGTATTTCCCATGTGCCTCATGCAGATGTGTGATTCACAGTCAGAGGCCACAAGAGTGACCACAAAGAATCACTCCACTCCTTTAGGAAGCAATGCCTTTTCCATGCGTCTAGATATAGAGAGTATGTATCATTACATTAAGGAGAGAAGAGGAATGGCTTCCTATAAAGACTCCTGAACACAACTGTGCCAGTGGCTGACCATAATATTGAATGCTTAATTATTTACTTTAATTCTATTACAGAGTAATGAATCAACTGTCAATCAACAATCAATAGATCACAATCACAGAGTGGGCTATCCCCATGGCTATTAAAAATCGGTGGGTGGGTGGGATCCAATTTGGTTCCAGCATCTTAAAATATTCTGAAATGGGAGGTGATCTGAGTGGTGATTATTAAAGAGAGACTTTACATATAGCGTCAATGGCATGGCATGGAGAAGCAAGCAACTCTCGGAGGGGTCGCTATTTCCCAAAGAAAAGCCTGGGGTTGTTGCATAAGGAAGCTCAGTTGTTTTCTATGTAATTTATTGGGTAACCTAGGAAGCGTAGGGGTACAGCTGCTCCATGAATGAAGGCAGCAAGCTGGTCAGTAGTGAGAAACAAGCAACAGACAAATGATCAAGTCACAGGAGAAGCAGGAATGAACCCCAAAAGCAGACAGGGTGTTATGAGGGCAAGCAGAGAATGCAGAATGGAGAAATGCGGACACTGAGGGGCTGAGGTGGCAGAAAAAGGCTCACACAGGGTTTTGGGGAGGGGCTGAATAGCTGAGCCCAGGGGGACTGCCACACTNCTAGCTCCCAGGAAACATGCAGNTCATACTGCTTAGGTGTCAGAGGACAGTTCAGATGCAGCATGCTAGCCAATGAAACAGACTCTGTCCAACTGTGCAATTGTTAATAGCTACGNAGCAGGGAGACTGGAAGACAGACTGAAAGTCACTAAGTCTGTAGGTATTTGCCACAGAGTTCGTGTGCTTTTTTAGTAATCCACCCACGCTGGGGTTCGATGCCTTGTAATTCAAATCATCCATGTGGCTTCACAGTACCAATATCATAGGCTTTAAAACAGATATTGGGGGCAGAGCTGCCTGGCTTCTGATAAGTCTTACAGTCACTAGTGGCTGACTTTGTGTACAGGCATCAGCATGGTAATCCTTAAACTCCAGTATTTACAGCCCCTCCTGGGAGACAAGAAGCAGGCAGAGGCTCTAAGAATGAGCAATAGTTTCATTTGCACCACAAAATACAGTTTTTGGCAGAGAACCTTGTTTTGAGGAATGGCTGAAAATGAAGCCAAGGTACCATACCAACTCTCGGAAGAAGTATGCTGTTCACTGTGACAGACCCCTGAAAGGGTAATTCCCCATAGTTCCAGTTGTTTGCTAACTACGACACATTTGTCATTTGAGATTTAACAGAAAATTAATTGGTTCATATCCCTGGTGTTCTGAAGTTTATCCCTTGCAGAAAAAAAGACCTTTTCCTTCGTATCTGGTCCACACCTTGGGTGCCTACTTTTCTCTTAAGTGATTAGATGCTCCTGATTCTTAAACATTTTCTTTTGAACATAGTCATGGCTACAGTGCAGATCTGTACCCTCAGGGGATGACAGAGAGGGTGTCTTACCTGTCTACCCAGAACGAGCAGTGTGATGAAGAATATAGAGAGGGACACGGAGCCCATGGTCTTCAGGTCTTTCCAAATGCCTGGTCTATTGAAAAGAACAAACCAACAGGCAGACAGACAGATGGACAGACAGATCACAACACAATGACACAACATGCATACAAGACTTAGAATCCCAGTACTGACAAACTCCAGAGTCCCCAATGCATTTCCAGATTCCGTCCCAGCCAAATACACATTTCAAATATATCACAAAACCCAATTTGCATAAAAACAACAAAAAATTGAAGTCCACATATTGAGGACACAGTAAAGGAAAATATGTGCAAATTAATAGTCTTTCACTTTGCACTGAGCTGTAACAGATATTGCAGGAGGGACTTGAAGAATACTAATCCATTCTATTAATGCTTACGGGATTGAGATCGATAATTGGATATATGGGTTCCTTGATGTTTCCCTTATTGCTCTCAGAACGAGAGCNTATGCTTGAAATTGTTGACTGTGTGAGGTNTAAAAATGAAATAAGGAAGTTAGTTTCTACAAGGCCCTCCGGCTTGTGACTGACAGGTGCAGTTTCATANAACGTTCTAGCTGATGCATATTCTTAATAAGTTTGTGTAATTCTGCACCACAGAGATAGGAACCCTATTCATTGCCAATCTGCNCTCAGATTCAGGTGAACACTGGCAATTTGTGGTTAGCTGGGCTGGGCCTTCCCTTCTCTCTACNGCTGTCAAGGCAGTGACTCCCAGCACATCTGCATTCATGCAAGGAGACATCTATTGCAATTCTTGGCAGTGTCCTGCATTTTCTGGCAAGCAACTTCCCCACATTCAAGTGTAAGGATGAGCTGAAAAATAATGGGTAATTTGCACACAAACAACATGGCGGGGGGCAATCACTTTCTTCACTTGCTTTGTGAGTTTCCAGTTTTCCCATTGAAGGTTCAGGGGCAAGTGAGAAGTGAGAATACTAAGAAGATTTTACGTAGCTCAATGGGCTCTGAAGTAAGGGAGCCAGGACTGGAACTGTGAGCTGTGGGACTTTGGAGAAGCCCTTGTGAATATCATCCTTATCTATCAGAGGGGATACAAATGCCAACCTCATGGGCCATTCTGGACAC
>LZPO01067252.1:11903-35682 GCA_001675575.1 Neotoma lepida
AAAGCACACAATTTGACTTCTGACTGTTCTTTAATATAACTCACTCTTGCTTTTTATTTCTGTAATAAATTATTACATGCCTATTTGTCATTTATTGCTTACAAGATATTGAATCCTCGTGTTCTTGAGCTTTTCTTCTATATGGAATGGACATGGAGATCTGACAGGGGAGTATCCTTACTGTCATAGACTGTTGGCACACAGTATTTGCAGCACATGCTTTACAAAATGGAATTTCTTGAGACCTTAATAACGTGATTTACGAAATGCTTATGAAATAAACATTCAAATTCTAAACTATCAAAAAATAACTATCACTACAGTGCTATCCTTAGTAATTTACGCTGTCTCTAAGAACGCAAGAATCGAGTATATCTCAAACATTATCTTGAGGAATTAATCACAAGTAAAATTTATAATATACTTTCTATTTTTCAATCAGTACATTTAAAAATGTTTAATAATAATATGAATCTATCAAGAGTAAATTTTTCTATTAAATTTTATAATGTAGAAAATAATTAGTTTCACTAAAATGCAACCATCTATGCATGATTTGTTTTTAATTTTTCTGAATTTCAAGAGGTTAGAGTTTATTCAGGCCCAATTGCTTATGTGTCTGCTTGAGCACCATCAGAAAATTTTATCTCCCACAAAGTTTAACTTTTCTTTTATTCAGTTCCTAAAATAATTTCTACTCATGGCCTCTTCAGGCTTGTAATAAGTGTCATCATTCCATTAAAGGAAAATGTGTCCAGTACACATGTTGGGTCAGAAACAGGTCANTGAGATGTGTACCTAAATAAATGGNGGAGTTAGAGGAAATATACAGAAAAAAAATGTCCTTTAAGGTAACTGAAAATGTGTTTTTGGGGTTCAGATTATTACTCAGTGGTAGAACATGCATATGTCACTAGGTCCTAAATATAGTATGACCGAAATAAACAAACAAAGTATACTTTGTTATTTTATTTCCTCAAAATTAAATTAACTTANCCTTTTAGTGATTTAATAATTGTGTATAGCATTTGTATACATGACCCATACATGTGTTTAGCATTATATATAACCTACATATACAGTTTTTTGATAAATATATAATGTGTGTTCTAAGACACCACAAATAAATATTCTTGGCNTACACATTCAACTACCAAAATGTTTCTCAAATTTAATATAAAGTGAGCATAATTTTTGCTTTGAACTCCTATTTATAACACTAAATACCTTATTTTCTTAATAATCCTGCACCATAGCAATGAAACCTCAAATACATCAAAAGTAAATAGACACTATACTAAAACTTTATGTATTTCTAAAACAATTTGCTTTAAATTGAAACCTAATATGCTAGTATTTTCTGTCTTTTTCATATAAGTACTATGATTGAACTAATAAAAAATCAGTTTCTTATCTTCCCTATATTCTTCAACATGCAAGGTATCTTGAGAGGAAATGCAATACATCTGTTAAGGGAATTAATCAAATGTAAAACACTACCTATATGCATATTATATGTATCAGTATTTCTTATAGTTAGTAAATTATACATCTGTCCCAGCAGAAATCAAATCATAAAACAAAAAATGCATAATTCAATGAGAATAGAAAACTATAAATCTCTTTCAGCAAAGTCACTACTGTTTTTACAGAGGATTCAGAATAGGGGAAAATGTCTTTCCCTCAGAAAGAGAAATCCTGTTGCACATTCCAACAGAAATTCTTTCTGAATGTGTTATTATTGTTTACAAATTTCTGTGTGAATTTCCTAACAACTCAATCTCAGCTTCATTATCTGAACTTGAGTGACCAGCAATGCCATTAGTCTGAGTTGATACAAGAGGGCATCAATATACACTACCAGCATCTTTATATTGGTTGTGTGAAGTTATTTTTAATGTCTATCTAAATTTTTTCCTGAGAGACTAGTAGAAGTATTTAATTAAATGCTATAGATTAGAAGTGAGTAACCTAACACTACAAAAAACACACCTGAAATAAAAATATGTCCCAAACTGCAAAGAATTATTTCTACATGATTATTCCAAAGAATACTTTCCAATGTCTAGTAGAACCAGAAATGCATCTATGTTTAGAATTAAACATTAAGTCAATTGAATTACAATTTTACAATTCTGAGACACAGAAAAGAATGGAAATATCAAAAGAAAAAAATGCCTCATTTATTTAACAATTCCATAAAAGACAAAACCAACCAAACAAAAACGCAAAACAAACAAACAAACAAAAACTACAATTCTCACTTCATTGTTGTTACTATAATAAAATACCCCAATCAAGAAGAGTCAAGGCAGAAAGAGAAGACAGTTTCATGTTACTCACCATCATTTTGGGGAATTCAAAGCAGGAACTCAATCAGCCACTTACTTCACATCTACGGTCAAGAGCAGATAGAATAAATGTGTCCCTGTCACTTTCTTGTTTATATAGCCAGCTGGCTTTCTTCACTCTTATATAGCTTAGGATCCAGCAGGATAAGTGGTGCTGCCCACATTCAAGGTGAATCTTCCTATGCTAGCTAATCATGAAAATCCCTACAGACTTACCCACAAGTCAATTCGATCAAGACAATGCAGTTGAACTCCCTTTCCATTNTTTTCCAGGTTCTATCACGTTTAAATCAATCAGTACAATCCATCCCTTGCCAGCTTGTCATTGTTGTGCAATAGTTTCCTTTGAGATTAAAATATTCCATACTGCAAGGAAGCTCTGTAATCAGGAAAGCAAACTGTAGATGAAAGTTTGTCCGGTTCCCCCGCCTGGCTCCCACAGCCCGCTTAGACCCAAATAAACACACAGAGGCTTATATCATTTTTAAACTATGGCTCTGGCAGGCTTCTCGCTAGCTAGTTCTTACATCTTAAATTAACCCATTTTATAAATCTATGTTGCCACGTGTTCCACGTGGCTTTACCTGTGTGCCGTTACATGTTGCTTTTTAGGTGGCAGAATGGCGTCTGCCCCTGCTCTGCTTTCGGCTTCTCTTCCCCTAGTTCGAATGTCCCGCCTAACCTTATTCTGCCTCACCATTGGCCAAACAGCTTTATTTATCAACCAATCAGAGCAACACATTTTTAGAAAGACATTCCCATCAGCAAACAACTCAAAATACTTCCAGGAAGTACCTCAAACTGACCAAATTCCCTNAGCCCCTCCATGTCAGAGTAAGTAATAAAAGTTGACAGTCTCTCTCAGATGAAGTGAAACCAAGATGCATAGAAGTCTCTCAGAGCAGATCAGCTGCTTGGAAGAAGTTTAGACCAACTGAGGCACCTAAAATGGGCATGCTTCAATCTGCTGATCTGCTGTGCAAATTACTAAAAGTTAAGTGTAAGATAAGCAATACATTATTGATTGTCATGAGATAATTTAATGTTAGTACCATGATGTTTTCAGTTCAGTTTATCGTAATTTGTTAGTATNAAATAAGTATATAGAACAGTTTCAGAGATTTACATGAGGTAATTAAAATAATTTCTATAGGAATGCTCTATGAACCAAGCCATGGAAATTGTTTGTCAGAGAGGAAAATAATACAACATTATTTGTCAGTTATTCATATTAAATATTAGAAAATATCTTTCCTGTTCAAACTTGAAGGTATAGTGATTGAGCTGTATTTGACACTATCAGTATCTACAGAAATTCTCTGAGAAATATATCACAGTCAACATTCTCTACTGAAGCACCTCTCATTCCCACCAATCCATGAAATTCTCAGTAGAATTCCCTCACAATATCCAAGACAACTTCACTTTCTCTAACTTTCTTTGCTAATTCTCTAACTCTTAGGTTTGAAACTCATTTATTATTCTGGGTGAATACTAATAACTCAATGTTAAGATCTATCTTTCTTTACATATGCATATTAACTTTACTATTCTCTAAAGTCTTGCTCTATCTTCAAGCTTTACCCAAAGGATGACAACTTCTGAATCAAATCCCTTGAACATTCCTATTAGTTTAAAGCACTCCTTAGTATGACAGTGAATTATAAAGAGATTTTGTCTTAAAGTAATCCTGTCTTGATTCCACAGATGCAGCTTTCCTGTCATAGAACACACTATCTTTCCATAGATGTTCTCATCTTCTGGCTCTTAGAATCGTTTCACTCCTTGTCTTCAGCATTTCNTGAGCCTTAGGTGCAGGAGTCACACTGTGGTATATCACTTGAAGCAGGGCACCCTATGATCAGCTAGATGTTCTCATTTTGGCTAGTTGTGACTTTCTGTAATGATCTCCTGCAGCTGCAAAAAGAAAATTCTTTAACGAGAGATAAGAAATACACTTCTCTGTGGGCATTAGGATAAGGATTTAGAATGCAGTAAGAAATTATATTGAAAAAGAAAGTGTCAAGTAGCCAGTTCCCTAAGATCCATACCCTCACTAGTCACGNGTATTTGGCTAGATTTTCAGTACCAGACTTGAATTCTTTCCTGTCAAGTAGGATGAGGTCCAATTAGACAGCTGTTAGTCACTACCAAGGTATAAGTGCCACTATGTCATCTTTAGGTAGGTCTTGTAAGAGGTGATATATTANGTCCCCAAATATATTGTGCACTCTAATAAAGCTTATCTGAGGATCAAAAGAAAAAGCCAGCCACTATATTAAACATAGAGGTCAGACAATGGTAGCATACGCCTTTTATCCTAGCATTCAGGAGGCAGAGATCTATCCAGATCTCTGTGAGTTCAAGGCCACATTGGGAAAAGAGCCAGGCATGGCAGCACACACCTTTAATCCCAGTACTAACCATACAGGTCTAGAGGTCTGTACCGATAGACAGGAAGTGATGTAGCTAGGCAGAGAGAGGAAGTGAGATGGCAGAACAGAAAGGCTTATAGGCATGGGTATACAGGAAGTAGGTCTCTTTGGAGGCTGAGGAGTCAGTAAGGTGAGGTTGGCTGTGGCTTGTCCTATTCCTCTGATCTCTCAGTTTTAATCCCAATATCAGACTCTAGATTTTTTATTAATAAAACCATTTAGTAATTTGTCTTACAAAGTCTGGCCATTGTTATTTTTCAGAGACACCACAGTTGGGGATGATTATTTATTTCTCTACTCCATTAGTTACTTGTTTATTACCTTTGGTTACTACGAATAGTGATCATAGAGGAAGCTTTCAGGTCATGCCCAGCTCCACGTCCTTTGTCCAACGTGCACCAAGTCTTTATCAATAAAGTCTTCTTTTCAACTTTGGGAGTTAATCAAGAGTTATAGCAAAAGACTACATAGTTTAGTAAAAGTATTTTTTAGAGGAAAGAGAATAATCTTAAGCAACTTTAGGGTGTTAACATGGGACTAACATAGTCCCTGTTAATATGGGACTATGAAATAAAGGATTAGGATCACTTGAGCTTCACTAGGACAATTAGGAGCTGATCAGTGTGGGGCCTAAAAGTTATCTTTGGTTGTTAAGAATTCCACATGGTTGAGATGAAGTCATCTATGTTTCATTGAGACAATAGGAAATTATTTCTTTGGGGTCAGGACATAGAAACTGGTGAGTATAGGAGGATGTAAAGAATGAGCAACTGTAGGAAAGTAAAATTAATGGGTGTATGTTCCACTTTATTAGAATTATGGACAGTGTAGAATTATGTAGAATGGCAGTCCTGGTGATTGAAGAATTAAAAGGATATAAACAGACCACTAGATTGATCTTAATCTGGTGTTCAAGTTTTGTACAACATTTCTTGTATTTTACTATCTATCACACTTAGAATAGCAAGTTTCCTGAATAGTTATAAATTGAATCAAACATGTATGTATGTGGTCATATGTCCATTAAATTAATAGGATTTTGAAGGGATCCTGTGTGGAATCAAGAATAAATATGAATTGAATTCTAATGCAAAATATCTAATCAAGTCAAATAAAAAGGCAAAAAGAAGCATTCAGAAAATTAGAAGACTATTGACTGGCAATGAGTGTTAAATATATTTCTCTAACAAAAGAAATTATGAAAGTAGTTTTATTTAAAAGAACAATATGAACAACTGTAGCTTCATANAATTTTCTTTATTGTATGTGAAAACACTGCTAGACATTTTTATGTGATTTTAAACTTTTTTATTGTTTGATAACTGCTCACTCTGCTTTATTCATAAGACTTTGTCAATTATATTAAAACAAAGTTGTTATAACCTATTAAAAACACATTTCAGCATGCTAGTTATTCTTCAAGGATAATAATCTTGTCACCTTGAAAAGTGAACAAGATTTTATTCACAGTGTTTTTTTATTAAATAGCATCAGTGTGAGCTAGAGCAATTTAGGGAGCATCTAACCAACTAAACATACTTCGTCATCTCCAAATCAATACAAAAAACCCAACCTTTATCTGCCAAAAATTAAAATTGTGTACAGGAGCCAGAAGAGTTTTGATTCATTTCATTTTCATTGATTAATAGATTTCCAATTTTTTTTTTTGGCCAGGAGATTGCTGCAGAGTTGCAATCTACATGGATAATTAATTGGATATTCTTGTTATTTTTCCTACCTTGTAGAAATGAGTACATGACATCGAAGTTTAGGTAGAACAAATAGGTTTCTTTTATCATCTTGCTAACATTTTCCCTCTATTTTCTTTTCAATTACCATGCAAATGAAAGCAGCCTTACAATGCTGCCAACAGATTTTATTTCAAAAGTAAAATGTAGTTAGCACCTTCCTGGAATGTATGACAAACATCGCAGTTTTTACAACTTACAGAAAATAAAGTTAATATAGTATAATCCATGGTGTAATACAACGACTTAACAGAAAGTGCATGAAATATATATACGTGTGTGTGTGTGTGTGTGTGTGTGTGTGTGTGTGTGTGTGTGTGTATTTCCTTTAAGGTGATTCTAACATAGACGTTCTAATATAGATTGTTGTTGCTTTTCCTAGCACAGAACCTTTTATAATTAAGGTTACAAGAAAGGCATAACTCAATTCTTAAGAAATAAATTTAATCATAAATATAATGAATCTAGCTTGTTTATGTTTTAAGATAACTTTTAAGTGTAAGATGGTGGCAGGCTGATTTATTAATATATTTATCCATTTATTATGTGAGCCAATATTCATTTTTCAATATGAAGATTCAAAAATCAAAATGTTTCAAAATGGAAAAATAACCTATATAAATCTTAAACAAACATATATTACATTTAATGTTCATTTTAAAATGCTATGAATATATAAATATACTAACCTACATTTGTATTTTAAAATAGAAAGGATTTACCGTACAATGTTCTTTGAAAACGTTGTATGTGTCACTTCACGTTTTTTGGGTAGTGTTTCCTAGACAACTGTTCATATTCATATGTGTGTGTGTGTGTGTGTGTGTGTGTGTGTGTGTGTGCTCTAAGTCACTGATAGCTTGCTATGAATTTACATATGGTTTAGTTCTCAGTTAAACAGTAGTTAGACCACTTTTATTAGAAAAGAATGAGAGGGAAAAATGACATTTTTCAATTATAGATACGACTAATTTTCTCATTTTGGTTAGATACGGTTANGAAGATAGGAGGAAGGAAAGATTGGAATGGGGGATTATTAATNGTTTATATTTCTTGGATGGCAAAAATGCTTTTAAAGTGATTGTGTTCTGTTTCAGAAGCAAGNACTGAAGTGTCTGGCCACATTCTCATTCATTCCTGGAGGACCTTACTTATGATATTTTCTAGCCTGCACATTCTAAGTTTTTAGTCAATAGTACTAGCAATGAAAGTTGTTTCCTGCTNACTTCTAGAAATCAGATGGTCCAGTGCTGATTCCTGAACCCCTCATAGAGGGAGAGACAGCCCAGGAACACAAATTAAGAAAAGAAAAGCTTGCTCTAATTAGCTTGATGATGATGATTTGTGTCAGTGGTCGTTCTTCTCACTGTGGTATTAACAATATATGCTTTTTATTGATGGTACGTATGATCTAGTGAGAGGGAAAACTTAGTAAGAGCATGTACAGATTTTATAACATTCTTAAGTTCCTTTTTGATTATCAATATTTTTTATTTGAAATCTAATTGTATTTAATTATTTAAAATGTGAATTGATTATAATAAGAGTTTTTAAATAATGATTGTCACTTTCTTTTGCTCTTTTCACTTTTTTAAAAATTTATCAGGTAACAGGCTTTCTTGTGTTATTTGATAAGTTTGATTGACTCCCCTTTCCTTACTAGTCTGCCCCATCCCTCTTCTCCTTATATGTTTGCTCCACATTCTTCTTTTATATTGCCTGTGTCCAATTAACCTTCCTTGCCCAGTCCTGAAAGCCTCCTTTAGTCATATCACATGGCTGTTTCCTAGTTTTCTGGCCTTTGGTCACATTTACTCCCACCTAGACACACATACTTACCAGTTATAAGCTAAAGTCNCCATATCAGAGACAAAATATGATATTTAGTTTTCTAAGTTTGGATTAATTATCTCACATAATAAAATATTTTCTATTTGCATCAGTTTTTTTGAAAATATCTGAATTTCATGTTTTCTTTAGGCTAGATAAAATTGCATTGTACATAGGTAACTCTCATTATCACTTTTGCTGTTGATGGACATTCAAGTACATTGCATTTCCTTGTTATTGTGAAAAGATCAACAATAAACATAGGTTTGTAAATATCTCTTTAGTAAGACCTGTGGTCTTTGGTGTATATGCTCAGAAGTGGTGTTGCTGGGTCATATGGTATAACAACATCTTGTGTAACATTTTAAAACAATTTTTTTATTTCAAATAACATTTCTCTTATCAATACTTATTAGAATTGGCCTGGCGGTGGTGGCGCACGCCTTTAATCCCAGCACTCGGGAGGCAGAGGCAGGTGGATCGCTGTGAGTTCGAGGCCAGCCTGGGCTACCGAGTGAGTTCCAGGAAACCAAGAAACCCTGTCTCAAAAAAACAACAACAACAAAAAAATAAGTTATTAGAATTGAAAGTTATGATCTTTTCAGTTGTACATCCANTTCACATTCTGATCTCACATGCTTAGATTAAATAAAGCACTTTAAATTCTACATTGTACAATAAAGATAAATAACACGCTAATGTGAGTTTTAAATAAAATTTCATGGACAGTAAATATATAATTTATTTTTTAAAATCCATTCAATGTTTTTATAAAACTNTATTTTTCATTAATATTATTAGTAAAATAACACCAATTTATATTTTAAAAATTAAACCATATTGCACAAAACTAGGTAGGCTGCCTGCAGACCTTCTCCCCTCTCGCTCTTTCCCCAGAACCAATCTCCCAGTCTCGTCCCTAGAGCTACAACAGAACACCAGTTGCATCCTTCCTTGCCCCCGTCCACATCTCCTGTAGATTCCATAGACCATCCCCTCCTAACCTGCACCCTCCCAATTTGTCACTGCATTCTAATCCCCAAATCCAGCAGGCACCCACTGCTAAACCACAGGAGACACATGCCCTCAAACCAGGTAGGCTTCCTGCAGAACTTCTCTGTCCCCCAGAACTAATCTCCCAGTTTTTTCCCTACTGCTGTAACAGCACACCAGCTGCATCTTTCCTTTCCCCCTGCCCACATGCCCTNTGGATCCCATAGACAATCCCTTCTAACTTCCTGTCCCTTATTTGTTGCTTTGTCCCAGACTCCAGCAGGCACACTCTGCTGATACAAGGNCTGCTCCTTCCAGTTAACACCTAGGCGGAAGGCAGACCCACACTCTCATATTGCTCTTGAGATCCAATTTCATCAGTGTTCAAAACCAGCTCTGTAGCAGGAAGACCTTTCCTCTCTGACCCTATTTCCAGTAGGTCACAAAGACTTCGTCCTCCAGACTTCCTTCTCCCAATTCATCCTAGTATCCCAGCCTCCAAGGCATTCCCTGAGAACGCAGCTACTGAACAGACCAGGAAAAGAGGCAGCACACAGCAATCACACTTTATGAAAATCCAGACAGTAAACAGAAATCAAAGAATAAAATACCCACCCAAAATGGCAAATCCAGAAACAAGTACTTATACCTATATTCATCCCAAAATGAGATGCTGAGATGCTAGTGTAAAAACATGATCAATATCAGCCAGGGAAATATGTCCCCTCTAGAACAGAGCTATCCTACCACATCAGGCCTTGAATATTCCAAGATAGCTGAAGTACAAGCAAAAGGCCTTAAAACAGACTCTACGCATATGTTAGAGGTCCCTAGAGAGGAAATGAATAAGTCACTTAAAGAAATCCCAGAAAATACAAAGAAACAGTGTAAGAAAATAAATAAAACTGTTCAAGACCTGAAATTTGGAATAGAATCAATAAAGAAAATCCAAACTTAGGCAATTCTAGAAATAAAAACATTAGGACTTCAAACAGGAACTATAGAGGCAAGCATTACCAATAGAACACAAGAGATGGAAAAGAGAATCTCCCACACTGAAGATACACTAGAAGAAATGGATATATCAGTCAAAGAAAGTGTTAAATCAAAAAGAAATCTCCTGACACAAAATAGTCAGGAAACCTGGGACACTATGAAAAGACCAAACTGAAGAATAATAGGTACAGAGAAAGGAGAAGAAATCCAACTCAAAAGCCCATAAAATATTTTCAACAAAATCATTGAATAAAATGTTTCTAACCCAGAAGTTTTCAACCTGTGGGTCATGACNCCTTTGGGGGTCCAGCAATCTTTTCACTGGCCTCTCATATCAGATATCCTGCGTATCAGTCATTCACATTATGATTCAGAACTGTAGTATAATTGCAGTTATGAAGTAACAAGGAAAACAATTTTATTGTTAAGGGAATCACCACAACATGAGAAATTATATTAGAGGGCCCCAGGATTATAAAGGTTGAGAACCACTGTCCTATCCTAAAGAAAGAGTTGCTTATAAGTGTAGAAGAAGCATAAACAAAACCAAATAGATTGGACCAGAAAAGAAAGCTCCCTAGCCATATAATAATCAAAACACCAAAGATACAAAACCAAAAAAATATTAAAGATGCAAGAGGAAAAAGACCAAGAAATACATAAGGTAAACTTATCAGAATTACACCTCACTTCTCAATGGAGACTCTAAAATACAGAAGAGCCTGGACATATATACTGCAGATTCTAAGAGACCACAGATGCAAGCCTAGACTATATCCAACAAAATTGTCAATCACTATAAATAGAGAGAATAAGATATTCCATGATAAAGTGACATTTAAACAATATCTATCTACAAATCTAGCCCTTCAGAAGGTGCTAGAAGAAAAACTCCAAAGTAAGGAGGTTAACTACAACCATGAAAACACAAGAAATAAAATAATTTCATCCCAGAAAAATCAAAATAAGAAATAAATCAAAAATCAAAACACACACACACACACACACACACCACTCATATACATTCGACCACTACCACCACCACCAACAACAACAAAACCAAAATAACAGGAATCAACAATCTTTGGTCATTAATATCTCTCAATATTAATGGTCTTAATTTTCCAATAAAAAGGTACATCCTAAAAGAATGGAGGTGAACACAGGATCCATTCTTCTGCTTCATACAAGAAACAAACCTCAACATCAAATATATTACCTCAAAATAAACTGTTGGAAAGAGATTTTTTCCAAGCATTTGGACCTAAGAACCAAGCTGGTGTAGCCATTCTAATATCTAACAAAATAGTCTTCAAAGCAAAATTAATCAAAAGGGGCAGGGAAGGACACTTCATATTCATCAAAGGAAAATTCCACCAAGATGATATTTCAATTCTTAATTTTTATGCGCCAAATGCAAAGTCATCTATGTTTGTAAAAGAAAGGTTACTAAAATTTAAATAACACATCAACCCTCACATATTGATAATGTGAGACTTCAACACTTTACTCTCACCAATGGACAAGTTATCCAGACAAAACAGAACACACTAGAAATGTTGCACCTAACAGATGTTATAAACAAAATAGACTTAACAGATATTTACAGAACATTTCACCCAAATACAAAAGAATGTACTGTCTTCTCAGCANTTCATGGAACTTTCTCCAAAACTGACCACCTTCTCAGATAAAAAGCTAAGTCTCAATAGGCAAAGAAAATCAAAGTAATTCCTTGCACTCTATCAGATCACTGTGGATTAAAGCTGGATATCAACAAAAGAAGAAACAACAGAAAGCTTACAAAACTCATGGAAACTGAACAAATCTACCATGAAAAATGGGTCAAGATAAAAATAAAAAATAAAAAGATAAATTAAAGACTTTCTAGAATTCAATGAAAATTAATACACAGCATGTCCAAACATATGGAAAAATAATGAAAGCCATGCTAAGAGGAAAATTCATAGCATTGAGTGCCTATATAAAAAAGAAAATGGAGAGATCTCATACTAGCAACATAAAAACACACCTAAAAGCTCTATAACAAAAAGAAGTAATCACACCCAAGAGGAGTAGATAGAAGGAAATAATCAAATTGAGGTATATAATCAACAAAATATATACAAAGAGAATAATACTAAGAATCAAGGAAACAAGATTTAGTTCTTTTAGAAAATCAACTTGATGGACAAACCTGTTTCCAAACTAGCTAAATTTATTGTTACTAAGAATTAATAAATGGGAATTCATGAAACAGGAAGAATTTTGTAAGGTAAAGAACACTGTCAATCAGACAAAGTATCAGACCACAGAATGGAAAAAGATTTTTAACAAATTCACATTCATTTTTGAACTAATTTCTAAAATATATAAAGAACTCAAGAAACTAAATATCAAAAATGAAATAATCTAAATCAAATTGGAATACAGAATTCTCAGTAGAAGAATCTCAAATGGCTGAGAAATAAAGAAATGTTCAATATGGTTAGCCATTAGGGAAATACAAACCAAAACTACTTTGAGATTCCAGCTTACAACTTTCAGACTGGCTAAAATCATGACACAAGGACAGGTTATGCTGGAGAGCATGTGGAGCAAGGAGAGCACCCCTCCATTGCTGGTGGGAGTGCAAACTTGTACAGGCATTATGGAAATTAATATAGTGGTTCCTCAGAAAATTGGGAGTCAATCTACCACAAGACCCAGGTGTACCATCCTGGGCATATACTCAATGGATGCTTAGTCATATCACTAGGACACTTGCTCAACTCTATTCATTGTGGTTTTATTCATACTAGTCAGAAACTGGAAATAATCTACTTGGCTCTCAACAGAAGATTGGATAAATAAAACATGGTGAATTTACAATACGAGTATTACTCAGTATTTTTTTTTAAATAACACCATGAAATTTGCAGGCAAGTGGATGGAACTAAAAACAAAAAAAAATTCTTAGTGAGGTAACTAAAAAGACAAATATGGTATGTATTTACTCATAAGTAGATATTAGCCATTAAGTAAATGATAACAAAGCTACAATCTGTAGGCCCAGAGTGATTAGGTAAAGAGAAAGGTTCTAGGGACTGTGCAGGGTTCTTTATGGAAGGGGAAATAGAGCAGACTATACATCTGGAACAGGGTAGTTGGAGACAAAAGCTGGGCAATCAGCTTTTATAGAAAGATAGGGTGAGGGAGAGAAAGCTGTAATTGGGAGGCAATTGGGGGGTGGTATGGAAACCTAGTACTGTGGAAGCTTCCTGTAATATATGAAAGGGATCCTAATGAGGACTCTTAGTAATCGGGGATACAGAGTCTCAACTGGCCATTTCTTGCTGCCAGCAAGGCTTCCAGTAGGAGGACTGGGTTGCATTCAATTGAGTTGTTGACCAAGGGGTCCCATAGAAATTCCAAACAACCCAAGCTGTTGCTAACACTAAGAGTTGCTCTCTGCAACTGACAGTGAGCCACCATTGCCAAGGACAACACCCACACAATGCATTGGAAAGTCAAGCTGGTTCCTATATTGAGCCCTCACCCTATATGCTCTAGTCTCTTTGGGCAGGAATATACTTTGCAGGTTACTGAAAGAGAAATGTGGACACTAACCTAGCCACAAATCCCTTCACCTATAATCTGTCCTCCATAAAAATATGCTAGGTCAATGGTTCCACAGAAAGTGGGAAAGAAGCCACTCAGTATCTGATTTGACATAGGGAACAGTCAACAGAAGGACCCCATACCTGGCATTGCTTGGATAACCAAGAACTAGAGACTAGTTAGTCCAGAGATCTAGGGCAGAATCAAACACTACTGGTCTAGAGAAAAAAATTTAATGAAATAATTCCTAATTATATTCCTCTATACTCACACATCGGTGCCTTATCCAGTCATGATCATACAGGCTTTTTCCAGCAGCAAACGGGAACAGGTACAGAGGCCCCCAATCAAATATTATGTGGAAATAAAGTCTAAATCGGATATCTCCATCAGATCCCTCCCCTCAGAGTTGAAGGAATCCTGAAACAGAGGAAGCAGAAAGACTGTAAAAGCCAGAAGGGATGGAGAACACTAGGAGAACAAGGCCATCTTAATCAACCAAGCAAGGCATATATGAGCACACAGAGACTGAAGCAGTAAGCACACAGCACACTTGGCTCTGTACCAGGTCCTCTGTGAATATAGTATAGCTATTAATTTAGTATTTTTATGGAACTCCTGACTATGAGAACAAGTGGCTATTTGACTATTGTACCTGCTCTTGGGACTCTTTTCCTCCTGTTGGGTTGCCAGATCCAACATGATTACAATAGTTTTTGCTTCACCTTATTATATCTTATTTTGTCTTGTTTGGATCTTGTTATCTCATAGAAGCATCTTCTTTTCTACTGAGAGGCAGAAATGGAGTGGATCTAGAGGGGAGGGGAGGCAGGGAAGAACTAGGGGGAGTAGAAAGAAAGGAAACTCTAATCAGGATAGATTATCTGAGAAAAGGTTCTATTTTCAATAAAAATGAAACCATATAAAAGCATAATTACTTTTTAAAAGTTCATTGATTTTTTCCTTAATTTTAAAAAATTCATAAATATGATCAATGAAATAAAAAATGCATTCCCAATTTCCTCCTCCAAATTTTCTCATATTCTCTATCATACCCTCCTTTCAACTTCACATCTTAAAAAAAAAACAAAAAAAAAACTTGTAAGTCTAGTTAGTGCTATTCATATTAACATATGTGCATGGGTTAGGAACTTCTACTGAATCATTAGAAACCTACTAATAGTCACAGCCTCAACAAAAAATGTTACACTCTCCCCCAGAAACTACCCACTGCCAATAGCTCCTCAGTGTGTAGTGGGTCCTAGAGCTCATCTATTCCCTCTGTGCTAAGATTTGCTCTGGCTTCATCTTTTCTAGGTCTTTTCAGGTAAGCCAAGCTGTTGTGAGTCCATGATGGTGATAGCTATCTCATGTCTAGAAGACAGCATTTCACAACACTGCTCCCCATTCTCAGCCCCTCATACTCTCTCTGTCTCCTATTCCATGATCTTGACTGATCTTTGGCAGCAGCGGGCCTAATAATGATGTCACTTTAAGGGCTCAGGACTCTGTCTATAATCCCTGCACTTTGAGCAATTCCATATCTCTCTGTTGACCAAAATCAATTGCAGAAAGAAAATTTATCTGAAGAAGATTTAGAGGAGCCCAGGTCTACAGCTATAAACATAAATATTTAGAAATTAATCTGACAGCATGACTATTTTGCAAACTAACAATATCAGGTGATGAGAGAGATGAAAATGTGATNTAGAAAGAAGCTGAATTAGTCAGTTTTCTACTGCTGTAACAAGACAGAATGACCAAGACAGCTTACAGAACAAAGTATTTAATTGAGCTTACAGTTCCCAATAATTAAAGTCCACAATGGCTGAATGAAGACATGGTGGTGGTAGGAACAGCTGAAAGCTCATGTTTCAAAGCCCAAGCATGGGGCAGAAAGCACTTTGGGATGGGCAGGAATCTTTTGAAACTTCCATTCCCACCCTCAATGACCCATTTCCTCCTTTAAGATGATACTTTCCTAAATAGGTCCACTAACTGGGAATTAAGTATTCAAACACAAGACCCTATGAGGACTATTCTCATGCAAGCTAACACAACGTCCTTAAGAGATTTTGGGAGCCAATCATAAAACAACAATTTATGCTGAATTTATAGCTCCCAAACCTGTGTATAGAGCATGATATTTCATCAAATTATCAAGCTCAAATAAGGATTTTTGTTACTCTACACATGTTAGGTATTGTTTTACAC
Source organism: Neotoma lepida (assembly GCA_001675575.1). Taxonomy (NCBI): domain Eukaryota; kingdom Metazoa; phylum Chordata; class Mammalia; order Rodentia; family Cricetidae; genus Neotoma; species Neotoma lepida. The sequence goes on from LZPO01067252.1 coordinate 28,071, forward strand.
TATGGGAATTCAATTATTTGCTTATTTTGATTTTTTTCTTTATCTGAAAAGTATAGCAGATACTCAGTTTAGAAAGTGATACATTTCATGCAGGAATATTTTCTACTTTGACCATATTAACAATCTATTACCCTGTCCTGTCACTGCTGCTTTTAACTCTTTCATCTCACAAACAGGATAGTGATGCTACTTCTTACATGTCTCACTTTCTCTCTCTTTCTCTGCCTCTCTCTCTCTCTCTCTCTCTCTCTCTCTCTCTCTCTCTCTCTCTCTCTCTCAGAGTGTGTGTGTGTGTATGTGTCACACACACACACACATATATATACACACACATTCACACACATACAGTATTCTTATGCATGGATAAATAGAATTCTGAACCAAAAAGAGTAAAAATAATGTGGCATTTGTCTTTTTCACTTTGGCTTATTTTATTTAATATGATAATCTTTAATTTTATCCATTTTCCTTCAAGCAATTAACTTCATTCATCTATATGTTGAATAGAATTCCTTTGAGTNTTTACAGCATGTATTCCTTATATTTTAATCTGTTGCTTGGTTGCTCTGGGACAAGATGATGCTATTCATCTCAGACCTGTCTGGAATTATCAACTCTCCAACTTCAGTGCCTGAGATTACAAGTTTATGCCTCTACTCCCTGTCAGTATTAAAATATTTTAAGAGTAATTAATGAAACCCTACCTTTAGTGCTTAATGCCTGTAATTCCAGTACATGGTAGAGGAAGACAGAGGGACAATGAGTTCAAGGCTAATCTGAACTACATAGCAAGTACCAGAATAACCTGGGAAAGAAGACATTATCTCAAGTAACAAATGAATCTCTAGGAACCTAAGAGTTGGATATAGAGTACAAAATTTCTTGCATGGTCAATAAAGATTAAAAGTTACTGCTACAAGCACAGTTTTTAACGCAGGTTTATTTTTTCTTCAGTATTTAAAAAAAAATCTAGTAAAACTGACTTCTCATAAATGCCCAAATGTGACATTTATTTTTGAATACTTTGGCAGCAGTTCCAGTGGGTAGAAATACTTTAGCAACATGTATAAGGCATAGTTCTATGATAATCCCAGCAGTTCCACTGTGGAATTGAGCACATCAGGCTTAACTTGACAATAAATATCTGAAGCAGTGTGTGCTGCAAAATGTCCCTTTAATAGTCAATAAAACGGGCAAGAGCCATTGCTCACCACCTGATAGCTACGAGGTTTTCAAATTATAGAATTCATTTGTCACACACCACTTAGCATATCTATAACTTTCCCCCAAAGAAATGGCATCTCCAAGTAGTTATTTTAATGGGTGAAGGATTAAATGCTAAAGTAAGAGGCAATCGAAGGGAAAGTGAAAGACAATTATATGCTGTCTCTTAAGACAGAAATGAATTTCACCTGAAGGTGAAATCTGTTTTCTCTAATGAGTTTAAGAAATACATAGAAACAGAGAAAATAAATTGCATTCAACATAACGTAGACTTAGTTTCATATGAATTTGCAGGTAAGGTCTCTGTAGGAGTTAGGAGTATTTGTTTTGCCTATCCTATATCAGTTTGCAGGACAAAATTGTTGGGATTCACTGAAACAAATGAACATCTATATAGAAATAGAGAGTTCCAGTGTTGCATATCACTTTTCAAACAAATCTGCCAAATACTTCACTCACCTTATATCCTACTGGCATTTACTTGTTTGGACAGTAATATTTCATACTATAGTTTAGTAATTCTTGAAATTATGTGTTGCTTCAGAATAATGTTGTCACTGATCGCACTCAATGTGGCAAAGAAATAAATTGTACTCCAGAACTATATATATACATATATAGTTATATATATATAACTATATAACTATATATATATATATTCACATATATGAGAAAAATAAGAAAAAAACGTTAAGTGGGAATAGCAATGTTCTTTTCTGAGTGCCAGATTGTGCTATTTTGAGGTGTCTGTGGTGACAAAATTGTCATGCATTGATAGGAAATATTTTAAATATAAACATTTTGATAGCCGTGAAGACACTCGCATGGTATTAGGATTCCTTATCATGTTAAGGCCGAGAGAACTTCACTAACCAGAGCCTGTATCCAACTTTCAGTGGAGTACTTAGAATGAAACTAGAACACTGCATAGGGTCTCTCAGTGATTATTGTTGTGAAAACTTCATATATTCTGTGAAATATTCTTTTTCTAATAATCACATTGCTTTAATTTACTTTTTTAAAAGAAAAAAACTTCCACTGATTTTTTTCTGGCCACTAAATTTTAGCAAGTGGCCTTGGTTTTGAGTTAGTGAGACAAATGAGGGGCCACCTCCTCCTGAGGCAATGGGCTGTTCAGCAGTGTTAAAGAACTGTTAAAATTACTGTTGGTGTTAGTGGTAAGATCCTTAGGATTTATCAGCAGCTTTCTGTGTGAAGTTCATTTTCCTATTAACTAGCAGATGCTACAGATGGGCAATCTGACTTCCTAATTAGTGCTTTACTTTCCCTTCTGCCCTAGGAAAAAGCACCATAAATATAAGGACTAGCAGGATGGCACATAGGCCATCACTACCCTTTTGAACACTGGATACTTTGAGACCATGGCACAGAGATTTCAGCTGACTGTCCTGGCNCCTAAAGACACAGCCTCAACCAGTTTGTAGCTGCTGTCTGCTATCTCTCAGTCCTGCAATCATTCCTCTGTGGCCAGAGCGAAGCGTTTCCTTTGGTAGCAAAGCAGAGGGACTGCTGTGACCTGTGCTAAAAGGCAAGGCCATGTGGTCATGAGATGGCACAGAGATAAAAAAAAAGTACCTGCAGAGCAAGACTGATGAGGGCTAGAGTTTAATGACTGGAAACCATGATGGAAGATGAGAAGTGGCTTCTGAGAGTTTTTCTCTAACCTCCATATTCTGCTCATCTGCAATCTCACTCACATGAAATAAAATAAAAATTTCTTTCTTTCTTTTTAGATATGTTTTTACTTTGGTATATGTATGTGTGTTTTGTGTGCATGTATGTTTGAGTATCGTCTGCACGCCTGGTGCCCACAGAGGACAAAAGAGGGCATCAGATTCCCTGAAATTGGAGGTACAAAAGGTGATGAGTGACCATGTGGATACTGGGACATAAATAAAACTCCTCTGCAAAAGCAGCAAGTGCTCTTAACATTGAAGCCATCTCTCCAGTCCCCAAAGAAAAGTTTTTCAAAAAAGGCAGATCTGTGATGTGAGGAAATGCACAAGCCTTAATGGAAGGAGGAATAAATCAGCTCTGGAGTTACAAGAGCAAGCTCAATAAAAGGCTTTCCTCAAGAGGTCATCTGTCAGTTTTGAATATAATGGACTGAAACAGAAACAGAAAGGAGCAACAGAGACCATAGAGAGGGAGCAAGCACAGGAACAGCCGTTGCACTGACAACTGAGCAGTCGATGAATATAGTGATTTGAATGGCCCCCAAAGGGAGTGGCACTATTAGGAGGTGACTTTCTTGGAGTGAGTGTGGACTTGTTGGAGAAAGTGTGCCACTGTGGAGGTGGACTTGGAGGTCTCATATATGCTCAAGCCATCTCCAGTGCCTTAGACCACTTCCTGCTGCCTGAGCAAGATGTAGCATTCTACATCTCCAGCATCGTGTCTGCCTCCATGCTGTCATGTCCTGCCATGATGATAATAGACTGAAACTCGGAACTGTAAGTAAGCCACCACAACTAAATGTCATCCTTTATATGAGTTGCTATGGTCATAGGGTCTCTTCACTGCAATAGAAACCCTGACTAAGACAGTGAGAAAAAGTGTAAAAGCAGCTAGGAAGCTAATGCGGGTCAGAAGCAGCAGTCCTGGCAAGGAATGCCTTAGGGGTCCAGGTGGTGTGTGTACTATGCCTGAGTGAACATGCCAGCAGTAATGGTCGAGGGCACATCTGTCATCAGTTACTGAGATTATATACTTCTAAATGCTCTCACTGGACCTGAGAGAGGGAAACAGTCCAACAATCCCTGAAGACAAGTTGTGTATGGTGTCTAACAGTTGACAAAACAGATGAACAAACTGATAGCAGCCAAGACGGAAGGAAACAGAATAGAAGCAGACAATTAATTAATGAGAACCATGAAAATGTTCAGACTCAGGGAACACGCAGTTCCTATTCCTAGGTAGCAGATGTCTTTCTGAGAGTTGTCAGGTCTTCAGGTTTGAAAGGCTGAGAACACAGGTAAATGACTGTAGCATAGGCTGTTGCTAAGTGTCAGGTTCTGTGGGGCCTGTATGAGGACTGTAACACTAGTTAAGGCTAAGAGTGATAATACTTAGGTCAGAACAATATAATACTAGTAGATAGCACTTGCTGCTGCTTGCCACACACGGCAGAGAGGCAAAGCTTCTAGAGACTAGCATTTATGAGCGTTCCCCTTGCCAACCTACCATCCCTGTCCACATAGGACAATACAACCTCTGCAACATGTTGTGGAAGAGCTGGTTGCCATGATAACGGTCAACTGCCCTTAGCAGACACCTTCATTGTTTGAGAATCCATTGACAAGATAAGACACTTTCTACTCATATAAATGTGAAGACAAGATTTTATTACTCAAAATGGCAATTATTGTGTCTTTCTGGCGGCCATAGAACAAAGAAATCTCTTTATTTGTCTATTTAGTACTTCCAAGGGAAATATGAACAATGGTACCATGGAGAGATGGGAATGACTGAGAATTCTTTGCACTTTTTTACAGGAAATCAAGGAATTTTTTAAAGGAATAAGAGGGAGAGGAGTAAAATTGGAAGACGACAACACTGAAGGAAATTGGAGTCTTGCCTCCCCCATATACAAAGAAAGACTGAAGAATGAGACTTCTTTGTGCTTTGTGCTTCTTTGAGTGCTCCTGAACTCTGTCCTTACTTTGTTCTTAATTTGGGAACATCTTTATATCACTAGTTTATGATTTTCATGCAAAGCTTAAATAAATGCAAATTATTTTGCTTCCTTTAAAAATTGCCATTATCACAACCTAGCAGGAACATTTTCCTCCCACATACTCTAATTATCATTTAAAGACTAAAGTTTCCACTTAGAATGAAATGATAAATGGTTATTTTTAGTTTTTGAAACTTGTTTCTATAACTACAAAAACTACAAACTTCTCTTCATTTTTTTTAGTAATTTGATGTATTTCTACAGATATACAAATTAAAAATTATATTCTTTAAAATGGTGAAAATGAAGACAACTAATTCTTTCAGCTTTACATATATGTCTTTAAGAACAGACTAAATTGTTGGGAATTTAATGTTTAATGGTGAGATTAAACTATAATTTTATTAAATTACTGATGTATTTGTATCTTTTAGTCAGTTTCACTTAATGTATCTACTTTTTAACCCTGGTCAGCTTTGATCTTCTGCCTCCTCACTTCTCTACATGCTCAAAGAAAGCAAACAAACAAGAACAGGCATTTGTTAATAGAGTTATTAAGATTTTGGGGTTTTCTTTTTCTTTTTATATCTTTTTTTGAGACAGGATTTCACTGTGTATCCCTGGTTGTCCTGGAACTCACTCTTGTAGACCTTGCTGGCCTCAAATTCACAGAGATCAGCCTTCTTCTTCCTCCTGAGTACTGGGATTAAAGGCGTGCACCACCAGCGCCTGGCTGAGTTATTAAAGTTATTAAGTCTTTAAAGATCTTATAAAATCAAGGAAACCATTCTGTTCTCTTTTTTTCTTTTTCCTTCTCCTTCCTCAGACCCTCCTCACCTCCTCACCCATTCAACTTCACGTCCTTTCTCGCAGATTAAAAAAAAAAATCAAAATCAAAAATCCAAACAAATAAATGAACAACAACAACAACAAAATAATATGACTAAAAACAAATGAAACAAAAAGCCTATAAAATAAAAAATCATGTGGTCAGTTTTCAGTTGGCCATCTACTCTTGGCCATGGGACCTGCCTTAGAGTTGGTTGATAGACCCAGTGACACAGCCTTGCAGAGAGCTGATTTTCTCTTTCCAAGCAGAAATCCATTGTAAACGGCTTCTTGTTTAGGGAAGGGATTTTGTGTTCACCTACCCTTCTCAGCGTTGTGATGTTATAAGGTTTTAACTTGTGCAGGTCTTGTGTGCTGCCACATCATTTACGAGTTCATTTGTCCATTGGTGTTAGTCCTGNTGTGTCTGAAAGATGATATTTCTCAAGCAAACNATTTTAAATGTATCTCCACATAAATCAAAAGCAGTTTACACATTTAATACTAAATTGAAATTTTTATGTAAAGATGATAGAACTAGTCCTAGGAGCAAGGTAACTAGAGAAAAAATTAATTTCATGCAGTTTTACATGTGACATTTGACTACAGTATTCTGTGTCATTAATTCACATTTCAATCCTCATGTATCACTAGGGAAATACATGCCAATATGTTAACTTGGAATAAATGAATTAAATAATTGAATTTGGAATTATTCACAGAAAATATGTAGTCAAAGAATTTTTAATGTATGTAAGTATTTTGGGGGTTCATAATAAGTTCTAATTCACCAGGATTTAATCCAGGGAGACAAAATCCTTGTAATGTTTATCTGGATATAATATAAGTTTTGTCAGAAAGATATGTTATACAGTTGTAGGAAGGGGTAAAACATATACTGAGATGTTGTTCTGTCCTTATCTGAGGNTGGACCTTATCCTGTATTGTATATAATTTTGAAGGAAGAATGTGCATGACCTGAAAATCAAAGAGAAGTAGGAACTCTTAGGAACGCACTGATCTCATTTCTGTTTCTGGACTGTTGATGTTGATAGTAAGAGTTGCTTTGAGATAAACATTGTACTTTATTGTCCTCCATGCCTGGCTCAGACTTTGGAAAAACTGGGAATCCTTGGTAGGATGGAGAAGCTGTAGGCAGAGCAGCTATCACAGAAGGAGTGTGAACCACAGAAAAAATAACAGTGGTGAACTTCTGAATAGCTATTGTTCCATTCCAGCCTTTCAGATCACCAACAAGACCCTTTTATCCAGCCTACTTCAATGGAAACATCCAGAAATAAGAAATCTGAGAAACAAGCCACCACCATGAAGTTGCAGTAGCAAGTTCTTGTGAGACAAGAACCAGTATCCACATCTAAATCCTTTAGTTTGATCCTTAAATTATCTGCTTGATAATCTCAAACTCTTCAAGATTGTTTTAAAACTAAATTAATATACAGGTACGTTTTATTTGTTATCCTACACTTTATGTACATAGTACTTAAAATGATATTTTATTAAATATAGCCACCCTAATATTTACTTGGTAAAATATAGCTAAGAAATGTTTGGATAAGCATGTAGCATAGTTATTGTTGTCATTGAATACAGGGAGGAAGAAGAAAAATATCTCTTTCCNGTACAAGGAATAAATTTAAATAATGCATCCAAGAAGCTAAACCTAATGAAGAAGCTTTATTATTCATATGTTAAATGATCTGTAAAATAAACTCTAAACGGTGTTGCTCTTTATAATCATAATGCTCTCATTCATAAGTTCCAAAACTAATCACCTGCCAGTTTTCAAACAAAAAACATAGCATTTATAGTATTATTCATAGTCTTTTTTCATTTTGGTAGCTT